>VYZQ01026918.1:18612-30288 GCA_013400655.1 Mystacornis crossleyi | reverse complement strand
ATCAGTCCTCAGTCATAATATATTGTGGACACTGGTGTTACCTCATCTTAATGGTTAAAGATGAGACAATACTTTAGCAAAAAGTTCTGAAAAGAGTAAAGGATTTGAAGGAGAGTGAGTGAAAGACTGAAACTTCTGCCATTAACACATACTGTAACTTGTTACTGCAGTCATATTATGACATTTTCATTTTTCCAGAGAAAACGTAAGAGGGAGATTAGGACCAAAACCAATTTGAAGAGGTATATATGGCATATAAAATATGAATAAATGGACTATGCTGCCATCATGTCTCTGTACTCACCTGTCATACTTAAGGTAACTGACTCTCTTGTCAGCTCTAGAGAGAGATTCAGCCAAACTAAGATACCCCTCCTTAAATGCTTGCTCATGTCTACAGAGGGACCTACTTAACCCAGCACACTCATTTTCCAGGAATATTGCTTAGACAAGTACAATTAAATTACATTAATACAGAGTATAAATCCATTTATAGAAAATAATTTCCAGAAGTCCAACCTTGAGCAGTAGTGAAGGGTTCTGAATTTTCATATTTTAGAACAGTAGAAAACCAGATGTATTGAAAATTAAACTACTGTTTTAAAAACTGGAAAAAGATGAAATTTTTTTTGAGATATTAGATACCATACAGTGTAGCAAACTGATAAAATATACTTTATCTTTACTACTCACATAAGCAGAATATCACTGTCAGCTTGCCATTTTATTATTCATGCCTTCATTCACCTTTAAATGCAAAATCTATTAATTTGGCACAACCTAAGAACTTCTCTTTTGCACTGAAGTTACACTTCATTACTAATTGTACATATTTTCAGCACGCTGATATTGACTGTGTCACTTAACATTATCAGTGATTTAACATCATGAAACTTGGCTCTATTTTTAATTTTGTTCCCAAGAAACTTTTAGTAATGGAATTTCCTAAAAGCTCTTAGGAGCCAAGGCTGAATATTTTGTATTACGCAGGTCCCCTAATGTCAATCACTGATTATCCACTTTACAACTCTGGTAGCCTTTCCTTAGGACAAAAAAAAAGTCTCAATTTGTGGTAAAATTCACTATGGACAATATTGCATACTTTCTGGTAGCAGAAGCACACCCCTAGAACACAACAGTTCAAACTGTTGACAAAATTTGGAAAATGTGATGAATTACTAGGTGCAGAAGAAAAGCCTATGGTCCAGTAAAAACATCTTCCTACTAAGACTGGGCCTTGTATTTGCTTATCTTATTAATTGAATTCATTCACAGCATACTGGGTTAGCAAAGGAATGGCTTGTGTGAAACTGTTCAAAATTATTTCTTAGGATACAAGTGGGGATGACTTTAATGGTTTAATCCCAGTTTTCTACTCAAGCATGTTTGCATATTTAATTTCTTATAATTATGTACAATTTTTTTGCACTTTTTTTTTTTTTTTTTTCCCTTGCATTTATATTAGAGCATCTTGGTGTACTCTGGGGCTTAGATGTGATCCTTAACTAGCTCTGTATTGAACCCGTGCTCAGTATACCACGGTTCTGTATTCTCAACCACTGGACCTGGGCAATGGCATGATCAAACTGTTGAGAGGACCAGGAATGCTGAGAGTGCCATGGTACTTAGCAGCACATGGCTGGGCACAGAGTGCATACGGCTTCAGGAAGGGGCAGGCTGTGGAAATAACAGAAAGTTTCTCTACAAGTCACCATCTCACCTAGGCTGCCCGTGAAAAAAAATAGTCTTGTAGAGCTCCATTTGCTATCTACTGAACTCTGCCCCATTTCCAGTAGCAAGTATTCCTCTGCTGACATGATGGAGGTGATAAATTTATGCCTGAAGAACATAGTGCTCAGACTTGCCCCTTAACCATTTATTCATTGCTGAGATCAGTCTCTAAGCAGCCTGCTGGTATCCACACACTCCAATAAATGATTTGGAAAAGATTATTGGAGAAAGGGAGAAATCACTGGTAACTATCTGTTTCTTTCTGCATAATATTGCTTGGTCCAAAATTATTACCTGACTTTAGATATTCCTTTGTCTTTTCTGTAGAGATGCCAGACTAATGACAAGGCACATAATACTGACTGAAACTGATAAAAAGTGTTAGAAGGATGTTCAGTCTCTTTCTTGTAATGTCATGGCTTACCTACTTAAATCGTATTTATTGAAACTTCATTTTTGATGACTACAATTTGCTCACAATTCTTCAAAAACAAAGAGAAAGGAGAATACTTCCAATCATTACTTTTCAAAAGTCTAAATAAAAATTATTAAATCATGAAAACGGCAGTTTTTTTCCTGTTCAAATCACTGCGTATCCATATCAGTTTTTATTGTCTCATTTTTTTAAGACAGAACACTTGAAATATGACAATTTTTTCCAACATTTTTGATAATGCAAGTATAGAGGTATGTGGTATTTAGATATTCTGTTTCAAATTACTCTCATTTAAACATATAGACATGTATATTTATATAAATATATAAACCACTCATATTTGTAACCATTCTAACACCTTACAGATCAACCTGTTTTTGTCAACATCTGTTTGACATATTTTATATGCTTTGTCAGTACATCAGGAAATCCTAACTTGTCAATTACTAAACCTTCTTTTCTAATTTCACATAATTACAAAGGCAACCAGATATAAGTTGTGTGTAGCTTAATAATACATGATAATATTTTAAAGATTTTATAAAAACTAAATTGATTTTACAGTATTAGTGTAATCTATTATACAACATTAACATGCATAACAGATTGCTCTTAGAAGAATAAGCGGATATTATTTTGCTTTGATTTTAATTAGATATATACTGTCTCTTCCATTATATATTATGGATATTAATATCAAAGGGGGTTTTATGCACAATATTTGAAGATTTATTACAGTCAGAAGTTTTAAATGTTATTGATATGAATCCACTATTTTGAACAGCCGTCAAAAACACACTACTTTTGATGTTAATTTTGTTGGGTTTAACAGTGGTAAAATGTTATTGAAGGAAAAGTTAATTTTAAATCTTCATTCTCATTTGGAAAACAAGACTATATATTGTTCTTAAAAATCTACATATGTTTTTTTATTATAACATTTGTCTATTTGGCTAGTAATAGTTTCTAATTATGGTCAGCGGGTTCAAGACAAATGTATTCTACTCTTACTTGTTCCTTCTTCATGTAAGCTTTAGTTATTTTTTGCTGAACAAAAATTTTCTCCACTCAGAATTTTGTTGCCATTATAGATTCTGAAAGTGGATTTAGTTTTCTAGAAGTTAATTTCTGCATAATTATTAATTATTATGAGCTAGCACTAGTAGTGGTTCTGGCAGCTATGTAAGAAAGGGTCTATTAAAAAAATCAGGGTTTGGCCCATTTAGAGTATGCTGGGACAATTTTGTGGTGCCTTTTGTGATGTAAACTGAGGAACTGCACCCAAAGAGATTGTTCGGAAACCATCAAACCATTTTATCATTTCACCTAGGCCTCAAGTATCTATCAGATGTTAAAAGATTTTCAAAACCATTGGCTTGTATTTGATTCCATTAGGAGATATAAAGGTGAAAGTCTGACATTCAACTCCCAAGTTTTAGGTTTTTCAGTCTTTCAGCATTCCCTATTTTTTATACATATTGGATATACCAAAATAACTCCATCCCTTTAACATTCTTTCTATTCTAAATGCAATGAGCCATGACCAAAGAGCTAATCTGAAAGAAATACATAACAAACATAAAACAAAAAGTGGAAAGAATAAAACATTTAAACTGAAACATAATAAGTTATAATGGTTCCATTTTTATAAAATAAATCTGATTTCAATTAAAACAACCTCTGAAGGTAGACTAGTGTATATTATAATAAACGGGTAAATGTAAGGCGTGGGAAAAGTTCAGACATTCCTTCTAGCATATTGAATCAATTAATAGCATGTACAAGGAAACCCTGATTATTTGAAGGAGTGGAGAAAAATGACTTGATTCTTTACAAGTAGTACAGACTATTATTAGTATTCCAGATAGAGTGTGTTCTAGGGAGTCCATCATATGCTTTGATCTCTCTGCATCCACAGCTGGAAACTTTGTGCCAGTCTCTGGAAGCAGCACGAACTGACAACAGTCACCTCCATCAGGAAAGTGAGTTAGTGGTTGCAAATGTTAATCAGTGGATCAAAGAACAAAAGTGAGTAAAATTGGGTCTTTTTTTTTTTTTAATCTGATTTCATTTCCTATGGCCCCAAACAATTAAAGCATTCATAAGAAGTCTCTTCTCAACTTACTGCCATATCTTTTTTCTGAAGCTCAACAAGAGGTTTTTATAAACATACTATCGAGGGATTTTACCATCACATTTATGTCCTTATGAATTAGAACAAGTAATCAACTAATAAATAATTTATCTTTAAAAACATAGTACAATTTTCAGACCTGTTAATAAAGTAACTGAACTCTGCAAATAGGAAAAATTTTATGTATATATTCTCAGGCTTTGTTACTGTTTCATTAGATTTTGCAGAGCTCCCATAATAATATTTTAAAATTTTAAATGTATTTTTGTCTGTACTATTTATGAAGATTCTTAATGATGAAAACTACTTTGCATTCTTAAAACTCAATATTTAAATGATGAAGTCAAGCTGGTCAGGAGTACCCAACCTTTATTTCTCATAAGACAAGCATATGCTTGTAATTCTGTACATACATATAAAACTAAGCCTAGCCTTCCTTTGATTATTTGACTAATTTAAATAATTTTTGCTATCATTATTATGAAACTGTAAGCAGCATCTTTAATAATGGTTTTTGACAAGTAAAAATAGGTTGCCTAATTAGTCTATCGTTTTTGTGTACTTCTGAACAAACTGTCCATCATCAATAAGAGAGTTGAAATGAACTAGAAAATTGAATGATCTTGAGTCTATACCATAATGATATGCAGTATGAGAATGCCAGTGTGAGTCCACAAGAGGGAATAAATTCTCTATAAAAATTGTACAGGGTCATGGGAAATTATTGCAAATTTGTTATGTCTCTTTGCGAGCACCTTGCCCAAACATATAGAAAGGTGTTACTGGAAGAAATGAACAGTTAATTGAGTTAAATTATAGTACAAAATAATTCATGATATGTAGGACTGTTTTCTTTTAATAGCAAGTGCTTCTATGAGCCAGTTGGCTCCCTTTATAGGTCCCTTTATGTAGTCTGAAAAGCCTATAACTTAGGTCTCTAACAAATCTGATCAATTTAAAGCTTTTTAAAGATAAAATGACTAATTAAAAAAATTCAATTGTCTGTATCGATTAATTTCCCATTGAGTAAAAAGAAAGCCCAAGACTGCTTTTGGAGATACAGATACCTACCTTATGATCAACCTAATTTAAAAAGCTCACTGTAAGGTCAGGACGTCTTGTGTGCTGGAAATCACAACTCTAGCCCTGGAGATTCATTAATGCATTGGTGGTTTTCTGGTTTAAATGGCACAGTTCTGGTTTAGAGTCTACAATTGAATTATACTGAACTCCTTGGCAAGGCAAAATTCCTTAATTACTTTTTTCCCTCACTTTGACTAAAATGTTTAGATCTTTGTCATAATATAAAAATGCCATGACACTGTTTTCTGACTCTGTTTTATTTCTTTAATACACTTGAAAGAAATTCTCAAGTTGCATAGGAATTAATATTAAATAAATTAATATAGCTCTCTATTAATACAGGCACCATGTTGCCTGTTTTGGGATTGCTTTTTTTCCCCATTAATTTCTAAATTATATTTTCAAAATAGTCTGTGTTTTTACTAGGACACACAGAGTTTGGAAGAGGAACTTTCTTTTATAATAATTTACATAGATTTATAGTTCACATTGTGTAAGCAATTTTAAATAAAAGGCACCTTTTATAGAGCAGAAAAGGAAATTCACAGGACTCCCTTGATTGCTTTGGAGTTTTTTATAGGGATGTCTCAAGTTCAGAAAAGTAACAAAGTATATGTAGTCATTCTGAATTTTTCACATTTTAATTAAAAAGAAATCTTGNGGGGTTTTTTTTTGGATAGTAGAAACTAACTCAGAAATAATTTTCAAATTTAGGCTTTTGGGAATGATAGAGTAAATCAAATCAAGGCTATGGTATATATCATATCATTAGGAATCAATACAGGCAAACGAATATAAATTTTAAAAAATAAAATTATTAATAGCGTTGCGAGATTAGGTAATTAACTGATTACAGTGGTACAAAATAGGTTTCGTAAGTACAAATTTACAAAACCAATTTTTGTCTTAGGATTCCAGCTTCCTCAATGACACCATAAGGATATTTAAATACACAATTTTGTCACAGGTGAAAGTGAGCAGAATATTTTGCAGAGCAATCTGCCCTCTCAATTTTTTTTTTTTATCTGCGCTATATGGTGCCCAAGTACTAGACCCATGACAAAAAGAGAACATTCACAGTTTACTTTTTCTGTAGTTAAGGAGGTAAAATAAAGATCCCTTTTGATATTAATTTCATTTTAGAATCACCTCATTGCTGGTTATCCTTCCTTACACCTTGTTAAAGTTTGATTTGACACTTCCAATAACCTAGATCAAAGATGTCATAATACATAATTGAAGGCCATATGGGACAGACTGGGTAAAAATTCATTTTGCAGGGAAGGGAACACATGCACTTATCTAACTGATACTTAACAGTAACAGTGCTGTTTTAATTCAGACAAAAATTTTTAGCAGGTTGCTCCAATAAAATTGAAAAGTTGAGGTTGTGCAAGGGTGCATCAGACCAAATTTGTTAGGAATTCTGTTATTTTGCAGCATGTTAAATTCTTTTCCAAAAATATGGAGATGTAATAAGTGACAAGGTCTTGAAATATAGATAATATGTGATTTATTTCAACACAATACTATGCCGTAGAGATGATAATACTGGGTGATTGGTGGTAAATTTTTTATATATTGTTTGCATTAAATGATATTATAGATCAGATTTCAGAGTCAGTGTTTGCTTAGTGAGAAGCTGAAATAGAACAGCATTGCAGTGGAATATTGCTATTCTATTTTCTTATTCATTTATTATCTATTCAGTTTTCCAGTTTTTTATTTTATTTATTGCTGTTCCTTTTATGTACATTTCTTTGTTGTGGACTGCTTTTGTTCTCTTTACTATTCTTTGAGTCTATGATCTGTGGAGGTAATTTTGAACAAAATTAAGAGTGCTAAATCAAGATTACCAATATGCTTGTATTTGCCTGGAATGTTAACTATCTCTTAAGATTTGTATTTCACATATAGTATAGGCTTTTTATTGTAGAAGGTTATTTGAATGTCCTCCAAGAATTGCTGAATTGTTTATTGATCTAATAATTATATATATTTCTTGGAACTTCTGATGTCTGTCCTATTTTTGTGCCTTTATCTTAAAAATTTAATAAACAAAACATCAAAGAAAAAGGAATTTAAAAAAAAAAAAGATGACTAAGAATAGATCCCTGAGGCTTTTCTATTTGAAAATCTTCTATATCAGAGTTATTGTTTATGGAAATCTTCTGTGTACAATTTCTCAACTAACCTGCAAAAGTCTCTATGGAGTACCTATAAGCCCACTATCTCTGAGCTGTTAAGGAATATTTTATGATCGATAAAAATTTCTCCTGTAAATATGTTTCTCATTGAATTAAAGATAACATTGCTGTGGTGAGGAAAAGAGCAGTATTGGTGGAATGAATCTAGATTATACTGCAGTCAGACTTGTTTTCTGGCACANGGGGTTTTTTTTTGGATAGTAGAAACTAACTCAGAAATAATTTTCAAATTTAGGCTTTTGGGAATGATAGAGTAAATCAAATCAAGGCTATGGTATATATCATATCATTAGGAATCAATACAGGCAAACGAATATAAATTTTAAAAAATAAAATTATTAATAGCCTTGCCAGANTTCTTGGAACTTCTGATGTCTGTCCTATTTTTGTGCCTTTATCTTAAAAATTTAATAAACAAAACATCAAAGAAAAAGGAATTTAAAAAAAAAAAAGATGACTAAGAATAGATCCCTGAGGCTTTTCTATTTGAAAATCTTCTATATCAGAGTTATTGTTTATGGAAATCTTCTGTGTACAATTTCTCAACTAACCTGCAAAAGTCTCTATGGAGTACCTATAAGCCCACTATCTCTGAGCTGTTAAGGAATATTTTATGATCGATAAAAATTTCTCCTGTAAATATGTTTCTCATTGAATTAAAGATAACATTGCTGTGGTGAGGAAAAGAGCAGTATTGGTGGAATGAATCTAGATTATACTGCAGTCAGACTTGTTTTCTGGCACAGGTATTTGAAATCCTTGAACATAAAATATTCAAATAATTTTTGTTGAACTAGAATGTTTTTATACACTTTTCCATTTATTTCGTCTTTGTGCTGACCATTGTAGGACCTATTTAAATTGAAAGCAGCAGTAATTGTAAAATGTGAGTAAATGTCTTAATTATTGCTGAGGCAGATCAATTCAAGGTGCTTCAGTCTTAGGTGTTTTGGCCTGGGTGTGTTCTTTTCAAACACAAACACAGGTGAAATGAAATTGTTTTAAATTGAGGCGGTTTTGCTTTTTTCAATAGAACCTTATCTTTCAACATTTTTCCCTGGGTTTTTTTGTACTTTGACTACACTTTTCCTTAATTCCCTTATACTTTTTCATGAGGCATAACTATTTCAAAATACATCTCTGTGCACAAGCACTATATATATGCCTCTTTCTCACCGTTCTTTATCACTGAATAGTTTGAAGTATACTATACAGCATGTATTTATTTTCTCTTAGTACTTAGATTTTTAAACATCTTCTCTTTACTGTTGACTTTGTTTTTGGCATAAGATAACTTTAAGATTATTTATGAAGTTAGCTTTCAACCTGTGGCCTAATTTTGCATGGGTTTTGAGTTTTTGAAAATACATGAGGAGTTGTAGGTAGATATCAGGAGGCTCTCAAGTAGTCATTTCAGAGGGGTTAAAAATTTGTTTTTCTTCAGGAAGTTTTAATGCAGACTTCATTCAGTAAGGAAACTCTTGGGAACTGCATGTGCTAAACTTCTGTTTTGTTTCAAGAGTGTTTATAGATATTACATTTCTTTCACTTTTGATAGGTTTAGTTCAGAAAACAACATTAACCATAGGTTTCTAACTGAGGTCACCATTTTTTAATTGGTTCTTGGTGATGATCAGGATCCGTTGTGAAGTATGACTATTTGTTTCAACATCCTGTATTAACAGCTGTTGACTTTGCTAGAAATTGGTGAATGAATAGCTCCATTAGTTTCTTTATGACGCAATGGAGATTATAGTGTTGGTCAATTGAATTCTGTCCTGAAGCTTTTGTATTTTGGTTAACTGTAGTTTATCTTGTCTCTTCCTCATGTTTTAAGATGCACAAGAGTCTACAAGAGGAGAGGCTGAGGATGGTGTTAATCATAAGTGTCTTCAGTAAGATTATAACACTGTTTGTCATTTAGGTTAATGGTGAAGGTAAAATGAAATGTTCAAGTTATTTTTTCTAAAATTGAGACAAGACAGAAAGCTAAGGGTAAAAAGCTAAATATTGAATACATTGAAATATAGGCTAAAGGTTTTTCGAAGAGGTTTAAGTAGCTTTCCATATGTTTTAGGTAATCAGATAATCTCAGTCCTCCTGGAATGCTCTTTGTTACATTTTTCTGTGGCTATGTAGTTCTAATCACTAGTTATAGGATCACTCTCCTGACATTGCATGATTTATAGTACTACTTTATGATCATTACAGTACTTGCTGGACTGCAAGTCCTAACCACACTGAATCCTCTGTATGTCTAAAAAATCTGTGGCAAAGACAAAATAAGAAATTTTATTTCCTTATTGTTGCACATAGGCTGATTTTTAAACTATTGCTAAATCTGTATTCCAACATTGAAAAGAAGCAGTCACATTAGTTGTCAAATAGGCTTTCTGCAAAAGATCATAAAACATTTTCTAACTCATAGAAATTATTGTATATAACACTTATTCTGATCAAATTAATGCAACAGTTAACAAGATCGTTCCAACCTTTAAACTGTGATATGAAATGTTGTTTCTCATACTTCTTACAAGATCTATTACTTTAACATTGACTATCCTGTCAAGAAAAGCATATCCTATGTCCCAGTCCGGAAGTGTTCTTATTCATTAATGCTTAAGCATTGTCTGATTACTTACCTACATCATTTGAGACTTCTAGGGATTATTCCATAACTAGAAAACAACACTGAAATTACCACAAAGGCAGGTAAAAAGTTTTGTGTGAGCAAAAGATCATCTTTCTTAATACCTCATGTCTGTACTTTTGATTTTGGAATATTACAGACTGCCTGGTGTGTTAGTCAAAGCATTTTATTTTATTATCTACTATTCATACTTCTGTGTTAAAAATTCTGCTTGTGCCCACATTTATGGTAGATCTGTTTTTATTTTTATTTGTTTGCAGTGTTATAAAGCACTATGTCCCACTCTTGAACTTTTGTTTATCACTAGGAAAGTTTGCTATCATAGAATCACGCAATGTATTTGGTTGGAAAGGAAATCAAAGATCATCTAGTTCCAAAGCTCTGCCATGGGTGGGAACACCATCCACTAGACCAGGTTCTCAAAGCCTCATCCAGCTGGGCCTTGAACACCTCCAGGGATGTGGCATCCACATCTTCTCTGGGAAACATGTTCAAGGCCTTGGCATCCTCACTGTAAAAAATTTCTTCCTAGTATCTAATCTAAACCTACTATTTTTCAGACATTTACCCTTGTCTTGGTTCTACATGTCCTTGTGAAAAGTTCCTCTCTGGCTTTCTTGTAACCCCTTTTAAGGTATGGTAGGATGCCAAAATGTTTCCCTGGGACCTTCTCTTCTCCAGGTTAAACAATTCCAGCTCTCTCATCCTGTCTTCATAGGAGAGGTGCTCCAGTATTCTGAGCATCCAGCCCTTTTTTGGATTCTCTGCAAAAGGTTCAAGTTCTTTTTTTTTTGGGAGCCCCAAAGCTGGACAAAATATTCCAGGTGGGGTTTCATGGGGGCAGAGTAGAATGGGAGAGTCATCTCCCTCAGCATTCTGGTCAAGCTTGTTTAGATATAGACCAGAACACAGTTGGCTTTCTGGGATGCAAACATGCATTTCCAGGGCATGTCAAGCTTTTCACCCAGCAAGACCCCTAAGTCCTTCTTCTCAGGGATGTAGTCAATTCATCACATGCTGTGTTTCTGTGCACAGTATTTAGATAAAGAAAACTCAGGCACATGGTGTGATTCTTGGAGCTGTGCTGTGTAGGGCCAGGAGTTGGATTTTGATGTCCTAGTGGGTCCCTTCCAACTCAGGATTCTATTGTATGTTTCTATGAAAGCCTGAGACTGGAAGGAAGGTCCTGGAAATGGAGGAGAACTATGGAGATACTGAGACTCATGACTATGAGCGCGTTCCCGGAACGAAATCTGAACCTTTTGCCCAGCCACTTCTAGCCAGTAGAAAAATTGTGTAGTTGAAGGGAGTTAAAAACCAAGGAATCATAAAGCTAGAGGCAGGGTGAACAAGTGAATATGTGAGATAATCAAATACTGTAACAGCTTACATCTTGTTGTGAAGAGGTGCCCCCTAAGGGTGGAGGGAGGAGATC
>VYZQ01026916.1:33737-55714 GCA_013400655.1 Mystacornis crossleyi | reverse complement strand
TTTTTTTTTTTGCAGCTCACCATGCCTTCTCCTATGCCTGATTATCTTAACGTTCACTATATCTGCGAGTCTGCCTCCAGGTTGCTTTTCTTGTCCATGCACTGGGCACGTTCCATTCCATCCTTCCAAGCTTTAGGGTAAGTGTTCAGTTACTCTGTTCACTTACCTTGTGGATATGTGCTTTTTATATTTTGGTTTTTGCTGTCTTCTTCAGGGACTTTTAAAAATATAAAACTACTAATTAAAACTGTCACAAATCTTAATCAGTAAGGTAAATTTTCTGAATCAAAATTACTCCCAATTTGAGTCCAATTCAGGACTTTGCTTGGGTTTTGAAGGAAAAAGGAGTAGATTTAAAACAATCGAATGCCCACGCACTGCTGTTTCTTAAATATATTTTGAGAAAACTGGAATTCCTGTTGGCTTTTTAATAGCTACAGACCTATGCTACTGTTGCTTACTGATGCTTATCAGGCAGTCACCAAAAAGAAGCTCCTGTCTGAATGCCCAAATATTTTTATCCTTATAAGGTGCATTACTAGTAATCATTTTGCCTTTCATAACCTAAATGAAGAAAATGGTTAGTTAGATTCAGCGAACATTCAGAATGAAGTTGTCTAATTTCAGAAGATTTGCCATAAATAAAAGGTTCCTCTAACCAAGAGGTAATTCTTACTATTCTTTTCACAGTTTGTATAACATTCTGCTTTTCCATCAGAATTTAGTCTATCACTGAACATTCTTAACCTTAGTTTTGTAGTCCATTGCTGATCATCGTGAAAAAACATCTCAAAATGGCATGAGGAAAATTGATTTGTTATTTTCAAAAGTAATTTTATGAGGATACATCAAACAAATATACTGTATCAGCTCTGACACAAATGGAGAATAAATTATGTTAGTTTGTTCTCATGTGCAGTGTTTCTGTTTAATTCAATATCAAAATAGCCTGTGACTGTGGCAGTGATGAGAATTCCTTTTTAAAATGAGGGATTGTCCCCTTTTCCAGGAAAGCGGTCAAAAGCAGGATGGTCTGTGATTACCGTTTGTGTTTATTCAGATGCTTAAGCCAAATGATTCGACACTTTTTAAGGAAAGATACTGTATTGTGTGTAATTAAGCCTGTGTTTTGGAGAAGGAGAAAGGAATATTCTATAAAGAATAGTAAGGGTAAAAAAAATAAGTGAATATGATGGGGATTTTTGGTAGAAGTTGTTGCCCTGCAGAATTTCAAAATGCATAGCAAATAAACATAGTACATTATGTCATTCTAAGTTTTTAAAAGGTGTTTGTTACAGAGAGACAGTGCAAATTAGTACAAATTAGTATTCTAACAAATGGGAATTGCTTTTTAAAAGTAAAATGTAGTACAGAAGACGTCTCTCTCCAGAAAGATTTAACAAGAAAAATCTGCACATGCTCTTTTTATGTGTTGCTACACACTATATTTTTCTGCTTGAGTAAAAAATGTGGAGGAGTAAGCTGCCTTAATAGTGTTAATATTCACCTGTGATAGCATTTATAGACCCAGTCAAGATCATGGGCAACGGTATATAAACGACAAATTTACAGTTTTCCTTTGAAGTGCTTAAAATGCAAACTATTTTCAAGTGGAGATTTATTTGAAATTAATGCAGCCTTTATAGTTGCAGCACATTATATCCTATAATTTTGACTTTTAGAAGGGTGACTCATTTCACTTTTAAACTGAAGAGAAATTCATGGAGCATGATGAGTAATGGTTTTGGAAGGAAGATGGATAATTGTACCTAGGTTGTTTCCTCCCTCAGGCAGCATTCTCCTTTAGTCACCGCAGGATAGTTGCCTTTGACCTAATGAGGTAGTTAATGATGCCAGGTACTGATTAGTTCGTCTTCCTGCACGGGCATCTTTGTGCACAAGAGTTCCCTACTGAAACATTCACCAAGCTGCTTACAGCCTCTTAGTTTTGTGAGGCTGCTTAAGCAAACTTAAGCACTGGTTCTGGTCTAAGTTTGATCAGCCATAAAGACGCTTTAGATGATGTGTTTATCTTTAGATGATGTGTTTATCTTTAGATGATGTGTTTATCTACACACACACGTATCAGGTGAGTAGCCAGTACACCCTGTTTTCAGTGGTGCTCAGCATAGTCCCTTTGATTATGTTAAAGGAGATGAACAAAGATGTGACAAATATGTGCAGAAGCCACATGTACAGTATCATGTCTACCATAACAAGAACTTGATCGTAGTAAAAAATACTGCTCTCAGTAAGCTCTCTGTAATCCAGTGAAGGACAAGTCTGTGTTCACCTGTTAGTTGGCATCTTAGTATTGCAGTAAATCATCAGAAATGATCCTGAAGATTACATCGACATCCTTGCAAAAATCCATTCCACTGTATTTTTTGTAGTTGAAGTCCTATCTTTAATATGCTTTTCTTCTTTGATAGATCTTGTACTTCATTTTAAATTTCCATTATTTATATTCACTGGCTAAAACTGTGACACATGGTACCTGAATTTGACTCCTCTCTGGTAGGATTTGCTTTCTAAGGTACTGAGCTCTTGTTAAGCACTGTGAGTTAGAGATGCTTGGCATTACTGAAGCTTAGGTTACTGATACGGAAGTGGCTGAATATGAATTGATATATTTAATTTTAAGCTACAGCAAAGAAATCCTTATGACTGGTATTTTATACTTTGAAGTCTGTATTTCAAACCTTATTCCAAACTTGAAAGGGGTGTAGAAAATAGCAGTCAGGAAGCTCAGAAGCTTGATCACATATGTTCCATTTCACCTGTATCTTTAATTAAAAAATTATACCAACCTGTCAGTTTTACAGTGGGAAAAAAAAAAAAGGCCTTTGGGTCTGTTCTACATCCACAATACATGAACAGTCCAATCTTTTTTTGTCCATGCATATAAATGTTGTTCTAAATCCTAAGAAAACTAGCATGATGGAGTACACTGAGACAGTTGGCATTTACTGTAACTTCAGCTTGCTTTTGTGATAGAAATCTATCTCCTTTTAGGTTATTTAAACAAAAATTTATTGCTTTACAAAAGTCACTTTAAACCGGGTATTTTAATTCTAGCATGCAAAGAAAAATGATGCAGAACTTCATTTTGGTATTGGTTGTAATGATTGAATTAGATTAATGTTCTATGAAGTGTTCTTCAAATTAAAAAAAAAAGGTGTGAATGCAAATGGCTGGTTTTATTAAATTATTGTGCTTTTTAATAGACAGGATAACAGCATATCATTAGTAAAAGCCTGCTGGAATGAACTTTTTACGCTTGGTCTAGCACAATGCTCACAAGTTATGAATGTGGCAACAATCTTAGCTGCGTTTGTTAATCACCTTCAAGGCAGTTTACAACAAGGTAAGGTGTATACTGTTGCACACAGCAGACTTGGGGAATTACTTGATGTTTTTCAAGTTTTGAACTGCACAGAAGCTTTTTATTTATTCTTGAGTTGTTAATGTAAATTTATGGTTTAAAGGATTTCATATTAGTATTGAAACAAAATGACACTAGCAAGTATAGTCCACAAGACAGAATTTTTTAGTAACTTGGCAAAAGTCAGCTATGCTAATACTTACCTCCAAATGAAAAAAGATATATATATTATTTTTATTTTTGTATATCTGTATAATCTGTCTGCCTAATATAGATTAGCATTTACAAGGGGTATTTTTATTGTGTGTTGTAATGTCTGATAGTGTTATGCTGTTCTGTTAATATCATCAACCCAAATTAGGAATATTTTGGGCAGCATTAAGAACATAAGTGTACTGTGAATATGATTCCTGTCTATGAAGGATACAAAGTAAAGAATGACCCACCTGTCCTTGCTCTTCATAGCTGTGACACAAAGCAGCTGAATGCCAACTTGGTGAAACAATTCCTTTACATAAGTTGGCTTGTTGACTTCCATGTATTAGTTATAGTCTACATGCAAGTCTTCAACAGATCTTCACTAAGTGTACTTTGTTCCTTGTTAATCCTATATCCTGCATTTTTGGCATATTTTTCATTCAAATGAAAGACATGTCAGTTGGCCTCTTTAATTCTGTTCTTCTGAACACGAGGAGAGTCTTTTAGCTAAGCTTTGTGTGCTTGTGGACACTCACAAGGTCGTCAGCACTAAAAGCTCACCAGTCAGTACAATCTTCATCTGTTCATAGTCATAACACATTGTTTGTAAAGTAGATGTACATACAAAAATCTAAGCATTTTCAGATTTAACTAAATTTCTGAGTTGTTTGCTGTTAGGGGTATGAAAATTCACTGTTGTTGATGATGTGCAAATGCAGATTGGTAAACTGGAGAAAAACAGCCCACCAGACTATAGATTTTTCATCTTCTTTTATGATAAGGTAATTAAAGAATTATTTCCAAGGGGTTTTCGTGATTTAAAAACATCCACAAGATCCTCTTATAAGTAACAATAGTTTTAAACATACTGATCAAATCGCGAGATGTACTGGATCATCTAAAGATACTAACAAATCTGTGATTGTCTCTAGGACAGATACAAATGGAATCTGGAAATTTTGGTCTATGTAATATTTAAAGTATGTTTACCAAAAGGGTATTGTAGTAATTAGTCATTACAAATACATATTTCTACCATTTGAATTGGGAATTCAGGTTGACTGCAAGAACCAGTTGTGCAGGATGCCAGCTGCAGTACCTCCAAGAGATACCAAGTTTGTGGGGTCTAGGGACTCTAGTTTGATGGGTTATGGAGGGAACAGGATTTTCAGGTTGCTTTGCTATTGCTGACTTAAGGGGAACAGTTCTGCACTAACCCCATTCCCCTCAGTGCAAATCAGGGAAGGTGTATAGTACACCTTTTCCAGCAGTGGCACGGTCTTTGACTAAATATCCTACCATGTGGCACCTGATCCTTAGAGCACAGGCTTGCAGTAGCAGTGTATGCTTTACTTATATGAAGTCTCTTTCTTCCTTGATCATTTCAAGCTCTAGTCTATGCCTGATTACTGGAAGAATTAGTGGCAGGAAGAGCCCTAATTGGAAGAGGGGGAAAAAGAGTGTTATACTCCGTAAATGTTGGTGTCAAGATTATTCAGACCAAATTGGAATTTATAGATGGCGTAGATTTCCCACTGTTTGAATTTCATAAAATAATTGTTTTTAAAATTCCAGTGTGACCAGGTTTTTGCATGTGTGTTGACTTGGGATTTTTTTATTTATGTCTTGATTTAGACAAGCTGCCAACAGACAGAGGAAGACTAGTAATGGAGCATGTCTTCAAATTGCAAGAATTTTGTAACAGCATGGTTAAGCTGTGTCTAGATGGATATGAATATGCATATCTGAAAGCAATCGTCCTCTTCAGTCCTGGTAGGTAATTATTCCAAATGTAAAATTTTAATCTGTGTTGTTTGTTGCCGTATAACTGTTTCATTATATGCAGTTACTGCCTCATTTGTTGAGGAATCTTGGAAGGTGTGTAAGGACTGTAAGAAGAGGAGGGTTACTCTTCTAATGTAAACAGCTGAACGTTGCTTTGGGGACTTTTATTCTTTTTATTTGTAGATTTTTATTCTTGGTTCTGTCATTCATGCTTTTTGTGAGTTTGGGTTTGGGTTTTTTGTTGTTTGGGGGTTTTTTCTGTGTGCCCTTTCTGGGGTACATTTTCTGAAGAGCTGCAGTTTAATTTTCTGAAGTGTTGCTCTTGTACATCCGGATGAGACAGATTGAAGTTGGGATTTTAATATATGAAAGTCTATCTGGGCAGCAGTTCTCACATTCAGCGTTACAGAAACATCATCTCCCTCTGCACATCTCCCTCCCTCACCCAATGCGTATAGCATTTCTGGTGAATGAACAACACAAACATTCACTTACGTTATTTCTGTCCTCTGAACAGTATTTGCTAAATGTACTCTCCGTAGCATTAATGGACATACATTAGACAGTGAAGGTAATACAACTACTTTCCTTCTGGGTCATTAGTTTACAATAGGGAGGAAAGAGTCCTCTGGTTATGGTAGATATTTACTGAGTAATTAGACTGTGTAACCCATATGCCTGGACTGTAGAAAGTTACAAAATTAATTTTGTTTATTTGAAAGTTGCAGAATTAACTTTTCACAAAAGGCATTCAGGTATTGTATCAGCATCCTGCAGGCCTTGGATTTATCATTCAGAATTGGGATTTAATGTAAAGTCAAACCCAAGTCTTTTGATGGAAGAAAAATGTACAAATCTCAAGTACTTCCTCTATCTCCAAGAATTTTTCACTGTCACATTTAGAAAGTGTATCTTCAGTTTCTTCATTTTGCATTAGAAGGTTTTAAAAGCACCAGCAGCTTCCTTAATCCTTGTTGCTCTGCCTTTTGTAGATGCTGATGTCCTGTAGAACAGACTGGAGCAGATGTTAAAATGCTGACAGAATCTTAGTGACCTGCCCCCTGTCAGTAGTGTAGGACATGGAGGAGATCTGGGTATTTGGTTCTTGCCAGTTTTGTAGACTTACTAGATGCAAGAAGAACTTTGTTTTTCCTTCCAATTGCAGTTCACCGTTACACAGAAAAATCAGTTGAGGTGACAAAATCTTTTGGAACATGGACACTTCCAAAATGTAAATTTTAAGCAGGTTTTCTAATATAGAGAATGTACATATTGTGAGGTTCTTGCTTTGCTGTTTCCCTCAGATTTGCATGATCTTTTCTGTATGTAGTATCTACAACTCCCAGTAAAAGTGGCAGCATCAGCAGGAATTCATGGTATTCATCTTAAGTGCCCAGATAAAACCCTGCATATCTTCCATTGCTACCTATATATATAATTTATTTTTATATATATATACACACACCACAGTAATGGAAGACTTCTGAAATGAAAGACATTCTTGCAAATAAGAGGTGGCATAAGTAGAGTCAGAACCCTTCAGAAAAGATGATAAATTTCCAGAGGATATTCCTATTGTGATATTCTTCTATCGTGGATCACTAAGGAAAATCATATCCTGAGTGTTTTCACTATAAAACATAATCCTGCTGTCAGTCCTCATTGACTAGGAGAGTCTTGCATGGTTTTATATGTTTGCTTGTANCAGTGAGATGAACTCTCTCCACGGCGGCTGCAAGTCTCTGCTCCCTCCAAACGCCAGGAGAGCAATGAATCTCAAGCACTCTACCCCACCTCTTTTTTTCCAGTTCTAAATCTCGAGATATCTCTGCTCCCCCACCTGAGAAGACGCCACCAAGACCAAAAAAAAAGGACAATTGGGCCCCTCCCTTGTGGCTGGCTAGGTCCTTTGTTTCTCTTAAGTACCCCAGCAATCGCCTCTTAACATGGGAAAAAATTCCTTTGAGAGGAGAAGAAAAGAACACATACACATACAAAAAGAAAACTTTCTCAACCCCCAACAAGTTCACTGTATCACTGAAACAGTTTCAGTTTGCTGATAAGCAGGACTCACCATTAAACCCACCGAGTTTAAATGCAATATTAAGCATGCTAGAAAATGTTTGCAGTTTTCCTTTTCTGCTGAGGACTGAACAGTTGCAAATACACCATTATTACACAAGAGACTTTCTTTAAGTGGATGGTAGGAGGGTGTTTGCTGGTTTAATTTTAGTAGATAATGCTTGCAGAAGATGTAATTCTCCTTTAAGTGTTTTTTACCCAAAACCAGTCCTTTCATGGCATTCCTATACTGAGAACTGGTAGAGGTTACTCCAGAAAAGAAACAAAATTATGGGAGAATACCTCAAGTCCATTCTTCTAGAATGATGTCCGCTAGGATTTATGGTAGAATCCTCTGGCCTTCGTGGAAAAATCAGTCCCATTAGACACCTAAAAATACTTCTCTAGGAGCCTTTCACTTGCAAAGTAGTATTTACATCTTGTTTAGTCTGAAGTTTATTTGTCTCCTTCCAATTATATTTGACAACACAAAAAGTAGAAGGAAAAACATCTTGGGAAAAGCCTCTTGTCCAGTCAAATGATTGAGAGAAATTATGTTTTCAAATTCACAATACTAATGAGTAGCTGCTTTAATGGCAATGGGTTGTCAGTACTCTTGAGCCTGTGAGCCATATAACAAAATCTTCATACACGTGAAAGTCATGTTTAGTACCTTGAACAGAAGGGATGTCCTGGCAGTGACTCACAAGCCAGAAATTACAACTGTAGGGATTTTACTGCTCTGCTGCAGGATGGGGCTGGGCTGTGCATGCAGCAGAGCCCGAAGGTAAGAAGCTCTGCTTTAGCAGGCCCTGGTGATTCAGCTGTGCCAAGCCAGCTGTTTGATTGCCACAAGACAGCCTTGGGCAAAGAGATTAGTGTAAAGCGTGTGCCAAGAAGACTTGACAGCTTTCTAAACGGCTGCAAGTGTATGAGCAGTGGCCTTCAAACTGCTGTTTCCAGAAGCTGACTTCTCGATGTGTTCCTGACATGGCTCTAAAAGCAGCGCCATGAAGGGATGTATTTTGCATGTCAATACCAACTCTTCATCTACATGATTTGTCATGCTACTATGACAGTAAAATTTCTGCATTCAGATAGATGGATAATAAAATTACAGACCATATAGAGAGTTCAGAATTACTAGATAATAATTTCCAAATGTGACTTGGCAGTTAGGTTGATGTCCTTTCATTTTAGCAACACTTAAATTTCAAGTGTTCAAATCACTGCTAAAAATTAGGATTAGCACATTTGAAATTTTGCACCAAATAGTTGAAAAAGAACAGTCTGCTACATACAAGCCTATCTGAGTTCAAAAAGCATTTGGACAGTGCTCTCAGGCACATGGTGTGATTCTTGGGGTGTCCTGCGCAGGCCCAGGAGTTGGACTCGATGATACTGACGGGTCCCTTCGAACTCAGCATATTCTATGATTCAATGCTATTTTATACACGTCGTAGGAAACAGACAGTTCACAGCTTTTTATTCTGTTTCTTCCACTGATCTTAATTTTATCCTTCACTTTTCATCTAAATATTATTTGTGCATGCAGTGTTCCAGAAAATGTCAGGGCGTTGAAATAATTCCATTTTACTGCTACACAGAGAACAGAGTTGTATTGCAAAGATTAATGTAAACATTGCAAGCACTGAATTTATTTGAACCCTTTAAAATGTCTGATTTTATTTATGGAAAGTTAAGTAAAATATAAATGTAAAGAAAGAGAAATATAAGGAGGTAGTGTCTACCATTAAAACTGAAGTTGCTGCAGCTACCATGTAATTACTTCAGTATGTTGGCAACTGGATAATCTGTACGGATTTTAGTTCATTTTCTGTAGAATGGCTATAACAAAGAAGAGGTTTTTTTTTCAGATCACCCAGGTCTAGAAAATGTGGTACAGATTGAGAAATTCCAAGAAAAAGCTTACATGGAGTTCCAAGACTATGTAACAAAGGCGTATCCGGATGATACTTACAGGTCTGTAATCTTAGATGCTTACTTGATTGATTCTCTTTTCAGAGTCATTGGTGATACTGATTTGTACAGTATTTCCTGTAATAGATAGGTACATTTTCTTCTTACCTCCTTAAAGTTAAGAAATCACCTTTATAACACTTCAAATATTATGCATGTGGTCATATATGAGTATTTTTTGTCATCTCATTATTAATTTCTAAAATTAAATACCAGAAATAAATATTAGTAACGTTCAATTTGAATTGCATCTATTTGGAATATTTTCTCATTTAGTCTTAAGTCCAAACATTATATATAGTACATATAATAGACAGGTAACCTCACATTTTCTGTACTGTTCAAGACATGACTAAACATAAATTTAATACTCTACTGATTTAAATATTTAAGCCTTTCATGAACCAGATATAGCAAATTTTGACCAGTAGTGTCCCTTCTCAGTTTTTTCTCTTCTTTTACTACTAACATCATGCAGAGTAACTCTAAAATGTGTGATCTCCTAAGTAACGCTTTGCACCAAACTTATTTTCCAGACTATCTAGACTTCTTCTCCGATTGCCTGCTCTTAGGCTGATGAGTGCTGCCATCACTGAAGAGCTGTTCTTCGCAGGACTAATTGGAAATGTTCAGATTGATAGCATCATCCCGTACATTCTGCGAATGGAGACAGCAGACTACAACTCTCAGATCGTCGGTCATGCCGTATAAAAGCAGCAGTCCAGAATTCTGTACCATGGCAATCATGGTGATGTAAATGCATACCCTGTCTCCAAGAGATGGTAATAAGCCTTCCAACGCACCTTTCCAAAGAAGGCTCATATTCCTCCTTTCCAGTACACTTGGGAAACATGGTGGAGTGTATTGGGATATAGGATCACTTCCTGTTCTTCATCTGTCTTCAAGGACTTGTAAATTAACTTGATATCTGAAGAAAGTCAAGAATTGTCCATCCTATTTTTGTAGATAGACGGACTTGGAATATTTGTTTATGAAGTCCAGGCTTATGAGGAAACTGAAGAAGCTTTGACTGAACTAAGGTATCTCAACTTAGTTTGATGTTCTAGACAAATAAATTAATTTTCCTCTCTGAGTTTTGTTTTCAGTGTTTTGCTACTAATTCTTTCTCACGTACTAAACTGAAAATACATGAGCAAACATCCTGAAAAGGCCGGTTTCCGTGCAGACTAACCCAACTTAGTTTTGGCTGTTGTTTTGAAAAGAGATTTGTTTCTTGCTGAATTAAACACTGGATACTATTACAAGTGCAGGGAAAGTAAAGGAAGTTCACATTTTAAAATATTCTGGTGTTAACATTGATGCAGTTGATCAAAAGTGAAGCAGCAAAGAGTCAGTAGTGACTGTTTTGCAGATGCAACAGAATACTGTATTGTAGCAATAATGTGGTAGACGTCAGCTGTTTTATACTATGAAAAACTAACAGAGTGTATACTGCGGGCATTCAAAGACAGCGTACTCCTGCTTTTTCTCAGAGCTTTTTCACCCCACCCCTCCCTCTTTCATACTCAGTGCCCAGTGATGGAGGCATTCTACATGCCTCTTAATTTGTGTCCATCTCTTTATTTTTTGTTATTGTTAGCCCTTGGATATGTAGCTCTCTTTTCCAACCAGTCCTGTATGATTACTTTTCAAATTTGAGTTTGTCAAATGCCCTTACATATGGGAGCATAGCCTCTGCTGCTTTTCCTTTCCTCATTAGAAATGGGCCTAGATACTCCATACGTGTCGCCTGAATCATGCTCCACAGTTCCACGTAAGGATGGGTTTAAATGTTTTTCTGTCTTGAGGATGTGACTCACTTGACAAGTAACACTGACATATGGTTGCTTCTTGCTTCCTTTTGCAACAGGAAGTTACACATCCCTGGCACATTTATTTCCTGTTGCTCAAAGTGAGAGAAGTATCCTAGTGAAAGTGGTGGTCTTCTTCAGACATTAGCATTTAGGATTATCTGAATCTTGGGTCAAGGCTGAGTTCTATTTAGTATGACCCCATTCTTTCTCTGGCAAAATTGAGTGAGAAAGAGCCTCACCCAGTCAAAAAACACATGGTTGCACCAGAAATGGCTTAGCCAGAAGATCAGGTTAAATGGGGGCCTTTGCCCACTCTGCAGTGGCAGTTCCAAGGCCACCCTAACACCAAGAGACGACTAGATGAGGCTTGGGTTCTGTAGTTCTTGAGTTCTGTAGCTTTTCTCAGCACCTGAGGATTGCTCCCAGACAAAAAGAATCCGAGAACTGCCTCTGAAACTGAATTTCTGTGTTCTTCTCAATTCCACCAACTGAGCTGCTTGGATCTTCCTCTACCCAAGCTCTGTAATTGGAGACTGTATCTTAGAATCACAGAATCAGAGGATGGTTGGGATTGGAAGAGGCCTTAAAGATCACCTAGTTCCAAACACCTGTATGGACAGGGACCTCTTCCAATAGACCAGGTTGCTCAGAGCCCCACTCAACCTGGCCTTGAATGCATCCAGGAATGGGGCATTCACAGCTTTTCTGAGCAACCTCTTCCAGTCCCTCACCACCCTCACAGTAAAGAATTTCTTGCCAATGCTGTATCTAAACCTGCTCTCTTTCCATTTGAAGCCATTCCGCCTTGTCCTGTCCCTACATGCTCTTTAATAAATAGTCCCTCTCCATCTTTCTTGTAGGCTCCCTTCAGGTACTGGAAGGCTGCAATTAGGTCACTCTAAGCCTTCTGTTTTCCAGGCTGAACAATCCCTGTTCTCTCAGCCTTTCCTCGTAGGAGAGCTGCTCGATCCCTCTGATCATCTTGGTGGCCTCCTCGGGACTTGTTTCAACAGGTCCATGTCCTTCCTGTGCTGGGACCCCAGAGCTGGATGCAGCACTGCAGGTGGGGTCTCAGCAGAGCAGAGCAGAGGGGCAGAATCCCCTCCCTGGCCCTGCTGCCCACGCTGCTTTGGGTGCAGCCCAGGACACGTTTGGCTTTCTGGGCTGTGAGTGCCCATGGCTGGGTCATGTCCAGCCTCTCACCCACCAGCACCCCCAAGTCCTTCTGGGCATGGCTGCTCTCCATCTGTTCATCCCCCAGCCTGGACTGATACCGGGGTTGCCCCAACCCAGGTGCAGCACCTTGCACTTGGCCTTGTTAAACCTCATGAGATTCCCATGGGCCCATTTCTCGAGCTTGTCCAGGTCCCTCTGCATGGCATCTCCTGTTCTTCAGGTGTGTCAACAGCACCACTCAGCTTGGTGTCATCAGCAAATCTGCTGAGGGTGCACTCGATCTCTTCATCTATGTCATTAATGAAGATAATAACACTGGTCTGGATATAGACCCCTGAGGGACACCACTTGTCACTGATGTCCATTGGGACTCTGAGCCATTGAACACTGCCCTCTGATTGCGACCATCCATCTACTTTCATCCATCTAAGAGTGCACCATCAAATCCATCTCTCTAGTTTAGAAAGAAGAATGTTGTGGAGGACCATACTACATGATTGGTCATATCCAGTCCCACAGATCAAAGAATTTAGTGCTGAGGACCGCTGATGGCATGGAACAACCCCCTTTGCTGTGCCTTGGCACTTACTGACTTGCTGGAGGACAGCTTTCAGTGTTGGAACTGGCCATGGCATCTGAGCTCTTCTCACGTTCCACCCTTTGAAGGTTGTAGGATTCAAGTTCTTTACCTTTGTTCCCTGGAGAGCAGTATGAGGATGACTATCCTGTGTCTCAGGAGGTGTGCCATCTCATCAGCAGAGTTTGTTGCTGCCAACCTGCTGTGCTTGTTCTCTCCCCATGGGTTGGAGGCCCATTTTTGATCTGTACGACCAAGTTGCAGATGGGAAGTAGATCATTCTCCAGTTCAGCTCTCCTCAGAAATTCTGGCCCTGCTTTCTAGTCCCTTGCCATCTCTAACCCACTTCTGGCCCTAGCAGGCACAGGAGATTTACAGTCCTTTACATTAAAAGTTTAAAGGAAACTGACAATATATTACTGCTGAATATACTGGAGGTAGTTTTCCAGGCATTCCCCTGCTCTTGGAAGTGTTTTACTCTAATATTCTCCAGATGCATGAAACCCAGGTAATAGTGGGATGAAAGTAAAAACCTGCTTTCCTTCTAAATGCAGTACACTTTGCAAATCTCTCTCACATCCTTGAAGAAATCTTTCACTCCACAGCTTGAGCCTCAGGTGTGATGTGCAGTTCTTTGTTTACAGCTGACCAAAAGATTCAGCTGATGCAGCCTCTCATGTGGTACTGTCCAGCTTCGGAAACAGCTTAGAAAATACCAGGGTACCTACAGATGTAAATTTTTAGCAACTGAATCCCTCAGTTCAACCATCTTTATGGCTCGAAGGGACCTTGAAAGATCTTTCATTCCAACCTTTCATGGGAACAGGACCTTAGAAGAGACTATCTAGTACCCTGTTCAATCACATCTTGCAGTGATTTATTGCTCTCAGCACAAGAAATATCTTTGTTATATCAAGATCTTCAAGACTCCTTATAAAGAGTGGCCTTGCACCAATGTCAGCCATTTCCCCTTAATACTCTAGGGTGGATTTCTTCTGAGCCCATGGATGACTGTGGGTTGAGCGCTTGCAAGAGGCTGCAGATGAGTTGTTCACCTGCTGGTGGGTTGACACATTCATTGTTGTAGATACTTGATCCGGTGCTCTGTGGTCCCGCTATGCCAGTAAAGATGGAAGTAAAGAAGATACTGAGAACCTCTGCCTTACCAGCATGACCAGTGAATAGTTTCCCTGCCCAGTTAGGCAATGGGTCTGTATCTCCCCTGTGCTTCTGCTTACTACTCACGTATCTGTAGAAACCTTTTTTATTATTCTTGATATCTTTGACCAGTCTTAGTTCTGTGTGAGCCTTAGCATCTCTGTGTGTCCTAGCAAGGTTTTTGCAGTCCATGATGGGTATTTAGCTGCCTTTCCATAGCTAGTATATGTCTTTTTTCATTTTTATCTTTTCCTCCCTTTTTTTTTTTTTAATTGGAGCACTGTTTTGGAGGGGATGTCCTCAGAACCTGATTTTCTTTGGATTCCTGTCCTTGTTTCGTCTTTGTGCCCTATTCTGTTTGAATACAAGTTAACTTCAGTAACGCATGGACTGCCACTACCACAGACTGCTGGGTCAATACTACTTGCTTAGGATGTGTTAACTCATAAGCACAGAAACCTTGGTCATGTTTCACATCAGGTTGTTTAAGTTCAGGCGTTTGTATATTGTGAGGGCCAAAAAACCCCTGCATTTTATGATCTTGGATACCTCTGATATTTGGACCTCTAAAGAGCCAAAGTGCATACATACATCATAGCAAACAGCTCTAGCTACTGGTAAGTGACCTTTTTCCCTCCAAAGTTTTACATTTTTACAATAATTTTCAAGATTGATATAAAGGTAGTGTGCAGCTGATCTGTGCTGCCTACCAAGTAATCTCTTTTGTCTTTTTGATGATCCAGAAAGTGCATCCCATGCAGGAGGTTGTTGTTTCAGTGTTACTCACTTTGCTCAGAAAGACCTTCATTAATTATTTCAAATTATTTCGTTAATCATTCTTAAACTATAAATTCATCCTTTTGATAAGGAATGAGGCATAACAGTGTTTTCTCAGGAATGAGAGCTTTAAAACAGGTAAATACGTGGAATCAACGTGGTTTTTCCTTATTTATCCATATTAACCATTACAGTCATCTAAGAACAATGCAACAGCTGATGGAGAAGCCAAACCATGAAGTTCTGGTTTTGTTTTTTTGGTTACTTTAAGATAACTGCTTCTGAGTTTAATGAAATATGTCAAGTTACCTTCAACTGAGGCCTTTAGTGTTTCTAACAGTTATTTTTTATGATTACGTGATCTCACATTATCACCTGTGTGATTTATTGTCATTTATAGTCTTGTGAATGAATATTCTTTGGTACTGAATGACAGACTGGCTAATATTACTGGGTTCTGTCAGTACCAATACTGTCAACACAATAACAAAAATGTGAGTATTGAAGCTTTCTCCGCAATGGATGTTAAAATATCTCATTTTTTTGTGATTTCTTTTCACCTTTAAATTACTTGTCAACTTTCTGATCTTTACAAGCCTTGACAGTTTTCAGAGCCAGTCAGAATTTAACCAAATTTTGGCATTTACCAGCCAAAAACTCTTTGCCAATGAAAGGATAAGTTTAGTTTCAACAGCTTTAAAATTTCCAATGTTAAGAGCAAGAAAAATCATTTTAATATAAATCGCATGAAAAAAAACAATTTTATACATTTTAGAATCCTATAATTTAAAGTTGATAATACTGTTACACATAATAGGCTTACTAGTTCAAATATTTTTCATGAAACTGTTGCACACGTGTTATGTGGGTTTAGGTTGCTCGTTTCATACTGCTAAAGTTCCTAGCGCAAATAATTGTTATATTTTAAACTTTTTTCAAGAGTACCTTCACTGCAATATCCTCTGTAGTTACAAACCTATCAGTCCATACATTTATTCTTGTCGTGTGATCTTCCGTGTCAGTGAAAATCAGTCTGTTCTTTTTGAAACTGGTCCGTTCATTTTGTTCAGCCTTTGTGGTTTGCTAGTACATCAGTTTCAGTGTAAGCAATACAGTGTCACTGTGGTTGTCTTGCTGTTGTATAAAGAAATCACTATAAATGTCTTGAAACCTGGCTAAATTGGAAAACTCTATTTTGGTTGTATTTTTAAAAATAAATTGTAACTTTCTATTATAGAAAACAATTGCGATATCCTATTACTTTGGTAGTGTTTTATACGGATTGTTGTATGGACCTAGAACACTGTAAATGATTACAAATAGTTTGTGGATCTTTCACATTTTTATTACAGAGTGTAGTACTGTCAGTTATATTCAGTCTCTGGGATTTGTGGTAGCTGCAATTTCTTGCTGTTTGCTAATCTTTGTTGCTATTAACCTTCTGTTTCCATGCTTACTACTTTCTGGCCTATGCATTTGAAAATTAATAATTTATTGTAAAATTTAATTTACCAGTGTTTTGTTTTTTAAAATGCTGTATGGAAATATGTGTTGTAATGAACCCGAATCATGGATCTTCATGTCATATAATGCAATAATGGATTTTTGGAAATTAGTATTTGATTCATTATGGATCAGTTCTAGGTTGAAAGTTGTAGTATGGTTGAACAAAGCTTTTTTCTTTTGAAAGAAACAGACTTCAGGTGTTCAAGTAAACTTATCTCAGTTTTAAATACTACTGGATAAATAATTAATTTATTATCATTTAAAATTGTGAAACTAGCACAAGTTTTGGTCTACTCCAGAATTGATTTCTCAATGATAATTTAAAAAGTATAAGGATTTTCAGTCATTGTCTTCTGTTATAAATGAACGTTGCATTTGCATAGATGTGCAGATAACCCAGAACAGTATCCCAAATGAGAAATTAATTGCCATTCTTTCCTTGTTTAAATTCTGAAATGGTTTTATCATGAAGCAAATTAACTACCCACTGACACACTGCAGAGAAAATGTAAGGTGCACTGGTAAAAGATAAAGTTTGGACAATGCAATGAGTTAACTAATTGTGAGAGCTGTAAATAAGCATTTAGAGTCTCTTTCCCAAGAAATTTTACTCCATGCTCCATCTTGCCTCTGTTTTGAAGACTTAAGCTTCTTGGTACTTAGAATTACAAGATGGTTTGGGCTGAAAGGGCCCTTAACGATCATATAGTTCCAGCCCCTGCCATGGGCAGGGACACCTCCCACTAGACCAGATTGCTCAGAGCCCCATCCAGCCTGGCCTTGAACATTTCCAGGGATGGGGCATCCACAACTCCTCTGGACAACCTGTTGCAGTGTCCCACTACCCTAACTGTATAGAATTTCATAGAATCATTAAGGTTGGAAGAGACCTCTAGGATCACCGACTCCAACTGTTTCATCCTTGTGTCCAATATAAGTCTGCCCTCTTGCAGTTTCAAACCATTGCCCCTTGTCCTGTCACTGCAGGCCCTGATAAGATGTCTTTCTCCATCTTTCTTGAAGGCCTCCTTTAATTATTAAAAGGCCACTGGGAGCACTCCTCAGAGCCTTCTCCAGGCTGAACAGCCCAAACTCTCTGTCTGTCTTCACAGGAGAGGGGCTTAAGCCCTCTGACCATTTCTGTGGCCCTCCTCTGGATTCACTGACTTCCACAGGGCCCTGTTCCCCACTCAGTCTGCTAATGAATGCTTTCTTCTGCTGGTAACTTCCCACAGCCTTTTGGCCACCTCTGTCAACAAACATCCCTAGCACCTAGTCTTGCCTTACCTCCTAGTACCTCTGTCAAAAAACTCCAAAGAACATTTCTAGTTCATCACAGGAATCCATCTGTGATGAGCTGCTTTGTTTTTCCTCCCATGTGTACCAAGTCTTGCATTAATACATGCTATGGACAGCCCTACCCTCGCTCTGATATACAATGGCTAATACAGAATACAATTTTCTCTTAGATGAATCTTTATGAGAAGAAGTCAGGGTTGTGCATTTGGTTTGAATATAAGAACTGATTGTGTCCTCTGAGGCACTGTGTTGCAGGTGAAAGCAACTCTTCGGGACCGCTAGAGCATCATCATGTTCAAGTATCAACATCTGGATGCTTAAGGTTTTTGTGGCTGTTGATAATGGCTGAACAAATGCATTTCCCGATTATTTTTTTTAATAACTGGATCTTGTAGTAATGCTTGCCCAAATATATTTTCAAGTTAACTCTGCTTGGATTAAGGGGAGGTGGTGGGGTGCTGATAAAGAGAAAGGAATATTTGTGTTTTGTGTGAAATGGTAGGGGAAAAGAGATAGCACAGAAGTGGTGTTCTGGGAATGCTTTTAACTAAACTTCTCTGGTAGATTTGCCTGTGAGAACAGAGAAACCAGATAGAACTGTTCCACCACGGGTTCTTCTGAACTATTTAATATTGAGCATTTCACTCAGCAGAACTGAGTGGCTTTGGTCCTGCAGATTCCTGCTGCTTTGCAGACCTGCAGTCTAATCCCTTCCAATAAGCTGTTCATGAGGTGTCCGAGCTCCTTTACGATGACTTCAGTTCTCCTTCATCCCAGGGTTTTACCAGGGAGCAAACTGAACAGCCATGTGCTCTGGCTAATGAAGGCTACCTGAGGAACGGCTCCAAAAGGAATTTTTCTTCCACTCTGTAACCAGGAGAGTTTTGCCATTGGAGAATCATAGATGAAGGCAGAGTTACTGCTGGAGACATAACCCAGAGTTCCCAGAAAGCGACAGGTGTTTTCTAAAAGTGCCAGTAAATTTATTATCCTATGGGGTTTTGAGAGCTAAACTGTTCTCACAGTTTACCTACTCAAATGTTTTTTGAAAATTATGAAGTATGTACTTTCTTGGTAACATTTTGCTTAGTTCCAAGCTATGAACTTACCTTCTAACATTTTCAATAAATAGAATCCAAGTGACAAAAACTTCTTCCACTATGTTTTTGGGAAATATATATGGATGATAGAACTAAAAATATGTGTTAGTGAAATATAGGAGATGGCACTGTTTAGACTAAAGTGAGAGAAACTATGGTTAGAGACTATGGATTAGAGTATTATTGGACACTGAGTTGTGAAGATTTGTGTTGTGGATTGGACTTTGCTTCTGGAATTTTGCAGTTCTAGAAGGATGGGACAGGAAGTGATACCATTTTCAAAATCTGCATAGTATGCTTTTATTTGTTAGTCTTCTGTTGGATTTTTCTCTTAGTTTAATTAGGAAAAGGATTTCCATTTATTGTTGCAAATATATGTTCCACAATTGGGAACCACTGCAGAGTAAATTTACATGACTTTCCATACTAAGAACAGAGGGAATGGTAGTGGAATAGGCAAACATAATAAAAAGAGTTCTTCTAAGGTAAAAGGTAAACACTAAATTATTCTGTAGATCAGTTGACCTTTGCATTTTCTGAGAATACATGAACTTAAGTTTTTCAAGATCAATTCTACCACTGAATAAAGCTCTCCAAAGGAAAAACTAAACTAGGATTCAGTGAGATGGTTGTGTGCTAACAAAATGAAGGGAAGTTACGTGTCATCCTTTGAGTCATTCAGGAAATGGGTTTGTTTATTTTCGAAAAGTATGTTGTTTGTTATGCTCTATATTAGGACAGAAGCAAGTAACTTGTATTCAGACTTCAGAGAGAGTTTTTTTAGGCCTGAAAAAGTGTTCTGGCAGTAGTTCTGTGACACTTGAACTAGAGGAGAAAAACAAGGCAGCATTAAATTTGTTTAGCAAGAGTTTTTGAGGAAGTGAGGTTCAGTGTGCTAATCTGGGGGTAAAAAAAGCAACATCTAACAAGAGTCTTAAATTTCAAAAACCTGGGAATTGAGTATTTCTTATGGGTGCACGAGTTTGACAAAGACAGCATTTCAATGCTGTCTCCCACAGACACCTCAGTAAATCCTTAGGGAGACATACTTGCATTTGCCTTCCACTCTATTCAACCGTGACACTTGCACCACGTCCAGGGAGAATTTTTGAACACAATAGTCAGATTCTCTTCTTCATGCACAGTGACACATTCACAGAAGCAGTTTAAGTAGATGTGATGGGACTTAAGCAGTTATGAGGTAATGAATTTCTCAGTGATCTCATTTGCCTAAAGTAATAGAGAAAATGGTACAAAAGAATTTAAAATGCAATTCGAAGAAGATGCTGTAAAATGTTCCTGCTACTAAGAAAGTATTCCCCACAAAATCTTCTGTAGCATCAAAGTCACATTAAGTTGATCCCTTCTTCCAACTTTGTGTCACAATGCACTCCTCCGCAGTGCTCTCAGTCAAAGAACCATGGTACCACATGGATCAGTGAAGTGATCCAGATAATTTTAACCCTTGGCGGGGAAAACCCACAACAAATAACTATGTTATTTCACTGCCAACAGAGAAAATGCTCATGGAATTATATTCACAGTCAGTGAAAATTATCCATTACGTTAATCAGGAATAGGCTTAGAAACTGGTATGGGCATTGAACCTATACAGTGCTTCCAAAGTTGGCTTCCTAATTTAAACTACACTTCATCTTTTGCACTCCATCATCAGTAGTTTATATCAAAATAATGGTTTCTGTGTATGAAGTTAGAGACGAGTGAATTCTGACTGTAAATGTTCCTCCCTGTTTTTATGCCTGCTAATGTGCACTTAACTGACCATATTTCAAGGTATTTAATAAATTTTCTACGACTTTTGACTGAAAATGCAAGTAACTTGCCCCAAGAATACTGAAGCCTAAGACTTGTTGCAAGAGACACGCGGTGGTTCGAGCACAGAGCACAGAACCAGCAGGGCCTATGTTTTATGTTTGAAAACAAAACCCCTTGTGTTAAAACTGAAAAATTTTGAGGAAAAAAATGGAAATTCAGACCATTAGACTTTACATTGAAATGGGTATATTTCCATACTATGAACTTGGCTGACACAGGTTTTTCCCAGTATCATTTTCAAGTTTAACGCTACCTACTTAATTTTTCACTCCAGCTCCTGCTTTGTCCCTTCCCAAAACCCCAATTCCGATAATGCCAGTGTCCAACCGCTTGGCCTTTCCATGTTTGACAGCTGGTCTCTGCTCATCAGCCAGCACTGCTTGCAGCACCGATGATGTGTTTACCGGGTGCTTTTCCAAGTCCTGCCTGCTCTGACGAAGTACTGTGGATCTATTTTTTGCCTGGCCTGTGCAGCAGTGGCCTTGTGAAAGTCAAGGAGATAATTCCTGCACCTTGCCTGCTCAGCCTTGCAGCAACAGTAGTAAAGTCCTGCCAGTATCCACAGCAGGGCAATCAAAGGTCTTTCCTCCTGCTGACGCAGAACCAGGGGAAGACACTGGGACAAGATGGCGAGGTGGAGTGGACACATGGATGAAACAACAGATACACATTCCTTGGTGGCCGGCTAAAGCTGGGAAAAGCCAGGAGAGACAAGACTGTTAAGCTCTTCTCTGACCATCACCCGCAGTCTGCATGGGGTGAGATGTCACCTGCCCTGCCCCCTGATTCTTGATCCGAGTAGTCCTGGATTCCTTACTGCCAGCCCTGGTAATTTTTCTCATCACCGATAATGTGACCTGCGTGAAATAAGGGATTGTCAGTAGATATTTCTGTTATAAAGAGGCTTTTCTCCCTACCCTGAAGTTCTTTGTATCTTGCTGACCTTCACGTGTAAGCAGTAGGCAGGTGTTCTATGAATCGAGACTGTGCAGATTGGGAGCCAAATCGCAGTGTCTTCATCAGAAAATACGCTTCAGCCGCCGTGAGAAATGCCCGAACGGGGATCTCCCCGCTGCTTCCGTTTCCGGGCGCTCGCTGTCACCACGGGCGGCCGGGCGGGAGGCGGGGCGGCCCGAAGCGGCGGCCCGCCCCAACATGGCGGAGTACGTGCAGGTGCTGAAGCGGGCGCTGAAGCACATCGGCGGCCATGGCGGCGCCCGCGGCGCCATCGTGCAGCTGCTCAGGTAACGCGGCGCCGGGCGCGGGCGGCGGAGCCTCCCCGCTGCGCGACCGCCGCCCCGCGGGGTCACCTTGGCGGGCGCGGC
>VYZQ01026916.1:0-33698 GCA_013400655.1 Mystacornis crossleyi | reverse complement strand
AAGCGGCGCCGGCGGAGCCGGGGCTGAGGGGGCGCCGCGGGCGCTGCCTCAGGCGGGCGGTGCGCGGGGCCGGGCAGGCCTCGGGAAGAGCCCGCTCCGCTCCGTCCGCTGTGCACCCCGCCGAGGGCGGCGTGTCCCGGTCGGCAGTGGGTGCTGTGCTCAGAGCGGTCCCCACGCAGGGCCTGCGGCTGTTTTCTGTCCTTGAGGCACCTTGGAGGGTTCCTGGATGCTGAGCTGTCGGTGTTGCCCGGGCAGGTGCTCCTGGTGTCCAGCTCCGGTCCGTGGTCTGTTGCCACAGCCGTGTCTCTGCTGTAGCTGCACTCAGTGCTTACGCGTACACCCTCGTGCTCTTTGCTCTGGGTCACCTTAGGTTGGCAGTGGCTTTCTTGAACGGTACAAATCTGAGAGCCGTGCATCTGCTGAAATCCCGTGGTGTAAAGCAAGAGAATTACTTCATCTGCCTTACTGGCTCTGTTTCTTTTAATTAACTTTAAACTGCGGGTCGCATCTGCTCTTTGGCAATGGATTGTCACCGCTGACCTATGCTCAGCTTTGGATGCCCTCCAGCCCCAGTGGCATTTTGTGCAAAATTTGTTGCAGCATTTGTTTCCATTCATGTCTGAGTTCTTTCTTCCCCAACTACAGAACCTTGCACTTGTCTACATTAACTTTTCTCCTGTTTTTTTTCCCCCCCACTCACATCTCATCTCTTTCTTGTGACAAGTATTTTGAATTGTGATACAGCATGCTTGAAGCTGCTCCCAGATAGGAGCTGCAGGTTTAATAAGGCACTCTTTTTTCAGTCAGATCCTTGATGAAATGTAGGGTGGAAGTCTAAATGGTATGTGATCCAAATTCAGCAGTGTCAGCAACCTGTGTTAGCTTTATAGTTGGTCCTGGCAGAGTATTAGGACATAAACAGTGAAGGTTGTAGGCCTGACTACATGCTAAAAAGCTATTTTTTAAAATAATATTGAGAAGTCGTGAATATAGGGTAGGGATGATTTGAAAATATAAAATTCCCTTCCATATATTAATGGCTTTCTTATGTTAGAACAAACAAGCCAAGCTTCCCGAGCGTTCTTGAAAGCTTCCTCCCTCCCCGCCCCCCATCATAACAACCCTTTTTCTGTTATTTCTTGTTGCTTAAATTGGTCTGTTTTGAAGACTTAAACATAACATTTTACACAGTTGCTGATCAGACCTTATCAGTATTTTCATATAATGGCTTTAGTACCTGTTGAGCAATAAGACAATAGATGGTTTCCCTGGCTAGTGCTTTTTTACTGCTATTATAATTACTATTTTCGGTCACACACTTCCCCCCCTCGGGTTGTTTTCTCCACTTTGTTTTCCCTCTCAGCCTGTAGTTATTACTCTGACGGTTCTCAAGAAGAAATGGAGCTGGGGAAATAAAAGTGTGGAAGAGTTTGAGTATTAGGTTTCATCAGAGTGTCTCCTCCTAAGCGCAGCTTAATGAATGTCTCCTCAGAGATCTTTTGTGAGTCGAAGATCACAGGCTGCGTTAACACCTTTCTACCACAAAGAAAAAGAGGCAGGCAAGACTGGAGACAGTGCTATCCTTTTTTTCCTTCAGGAGACTGAAGCTAGGTGTGCTAGGTGGGGAATTACACCCCACCTCATAACCCACCAACCACAAACACCCACCAACACAACTGCTGCCTCCCGCTCACCTTTCAATCCATTAAATCACCCATCCTAGCTCAGGGAATAAGCTTGATGTTTAAAGGAGGAGTAATCAAGGTGTTCTTTCTTGCAACACTTGATTTTAAGAAGTAATCACTGGTAACTGGAAAAAAATTATTTACCTAAGTCCAGAGACTCTTTCTCTGAATTTCCCTGTTTTTCTCTATATGTTTAGTGCTGAGGCAGCTGCAGCAGATTTATATGCTATAAAGTCCAATTATTAAGAGCTTTTGTGGCTGGAAACATTCTCCTTACTTAAAATTCAGTGAATTTGGCTGAAAAATGTTCTCTGGAAGCCATAAATACCTCTTAGTGTCTCATATCAGTATTCAGGGCATGAAGTCAGGACAAGGGCATAAGAACACTTTAAAGAAAGGGAGGGGAAAAAGGAAGGGAGAGCAGCAGTGGAATGGCTCTTCTTTTTCTGAAGCTGGGAATTTGGGCTTGTACAGCTGAGCCAGAGATCTCTGAGTGTTTCTTTGGCGGAGGAGAGATGTGTCAGAGAATCTCTCTGCCTGCCACCACAGAGGTTTAAAATGAGTACCTGCTGGAATGATTGTCCCTGTCACGCACCCTGGGAGAAATGACAACAAAAAAACTTCATCTGAGCACATTCCTTCTCTCACTTGGGATTGAGTTGAGAGTGTGCATAATACGACAAACAACTAAAACCTTTGAGAGGAAACTTTTCCTTATCTAATTCTTCCTGGGGTGAATGTCAGTAAAAAGAAAAGCAAAGTTGCAGATATAGAGGGAGAAGAGCACTTCAGTAAATTTTAAGGTTTTATCATTAGAATGTAAATCATAGGCTCAGTTTAATTATTGATCTCTACAATAATGTTAAAATATGTTCTTTATAAAGAGCTGAAACTCGTATCTACCTTATCTGGGTCAATGTAAGTCTCACGGAGCTGCAGGGTGAATGCTTGCATCTTTCATACTTATACAAAAGCAAGAAAGTAACAATTATAGTTTAGGGTTTGGCATGTATTTCCTTGGCAAGCAGCTGCAATGGCTAAAATATTGCTATTCCTGTCTTGGAGGTTACTGCCCACACAGACGTGTGAAGTCTCTTGTGCTGCTTCAGTGCTGACCACTTCCAATGGCAATTCAGGCTGAAATAGTAGCTACTGGTAGTTGAGAAGGACGGTAACATTTTCTACTGAGCGGATTAACGTGTGACTCTGGGACTCCCACAGTAGTTAAGGTTTTGTGGGTGTTAAATTGTAGAGGTGCTTTATCTTCCACTATAATGAGCTTTTAAATAAGTAAGAATCCCTGAAAGCATTTTTGTATGGCTTTTATCATCCTGTCAGTGGGGTGCACATTAATTGCAGGAATTGGTGACTGTTTTGCAGTCCTAAAGCTTGAATAGTTTTTTTAAAAAATATCTTTGCATACATGTGTACAGATTTTTACTAACCCCTAAGAAACCCCTGTCACAATTTCATTCTGAGAGGATGCCAACTGAAACTGTTGTTTTGCTAATTCACAGGGTCAATGATTTGAAGACCGGTAATCTGATAGGAATTGACAAATATGGAAACAAATACTATGAAGACAAAAGAAACTTCTTTGGTACGTGTGCTGATGTGAACACCTCCCAGCCAACTGTGCAGCTCTCGCATAGCTTGTGTGGTTTCTGCTAGTGAAATACAACTTGCTGCCTGCCTGACTTCCCTGCAGTTGACTTGTGTGAGTCTTAGACAAGGGACTCATAGAAATGCTTTGACAGCTTCTGTTTCTCTGTTGCATCCCTCAATTCATTTGCAAACACAGTCAATCTGAAACAATAAATATGGGATAAATAAAAGCCAGTTAGATGGTCTCCATGTAGGTAAAAGCTATATGATCGTGTGATTGAGAGTTGAATTTGATCCTTGGACCTAAAGGCTGGTAGCTTAACACGTGGGGAAAGAAGGAGAACTGCCTTTAAAAGTGCCTCACGGCTGTACTCACTCATGTGATCACTTCAGGGCAAAGAGCACAGGTTAGCTTAAACTTCCTATCACCTTAAGCAATGGGATTTTAAATCAAGTTTGTGGAGTACTTAAAAAGGCAGCACCTAAAGCAACACAGGTGACTCATAAGCAGTTGACATGCTGGTCAGGCCAAGCTAAGTGCTGACTGTAGGTTAACTTGTAGGGTAACCAGGGAAAGTACTTGCTAGTTAACGTTGCTTGGTAGTTTTGTATAGCTGGAATTTAGCTTGGTCTTAGGTTGTAAGTGGCAATGTCCTTTGGGAAAAGACTCCTCATAACGGAGAAAAAAATCCACAAACCTGCTTCTCTGCCTGAACATTGTGTAAGTCCCTATTTCCCATTACTTATACAATAGCAGTATTTGCTTCCTTGTGAGAGTATTAGATTCAGTCATCTAAAACTACAGTAACAGTGGAAATACAGACGACTTGGGGGAAAAAAGGCTGTGCTGGCTTTAAAATAAGTGCCCATTATGGTAGATAGTATCACTCAAAATGTTTTCACTTGGTTTTCCTGAATTCTCTCCTTTATATGAAAATAATTTATTTTTTTGAGCTAATATGATATTTCTGTTTGTTTACTTAAGGTCGACACAGATGGGTTGTATATACTGAGGAAATGAATGGCAAAAATACCTTTTGGGAAGTTGATGGAAGCATGGTGCCCCCTGAATGGTAAACTATTTAGCTTAATAATGTGGACAGACACCAATCGTGTAATTGCTTTATATTTTCTTATATTACAAAGGAGAATATTAAAAAAAATAATTTCATGGACTCAGCTGTCTTGTAAATGACCAGGAGATTTCAGACTGGTCACTTCTAATGTTGAACTGCATTCATGTTTATTGCTTGCTCTTCTGGCACAGGCACTCACTGCTTTTTGGATTGAGAAAAGCATTTTGCCAGCCAGGTTGAGCAGGTTAAGATGGTCCTCTAATTTTCTTTATTATTTTGATTCTCTGTTAATGGCTTGGCAAAGCCGTGGGCCACCAGAAGTGAAAAATTTGTTATTTCCATCATAAGCAAGAACCTAAGGAACATATGGCAATGGTGGAACAACATTCCTTAACCCACAGCCACTAACAACATAATTGTTTCAATTTATATATATTGATGTGGTTGTAAACATTCAAGTGCAAGGATGCTCCATATGTTGACTGCTACTTGACTATAATTTTTACTGAGGTTTTATTTTCTGTTCATGCATTTCAGTGATAATTCTATATAGCCTTGAGTTCCAGAAGGTCTCAGGCCACACAGCTGTTGATCCTTTTTTCGTTTTCCTAGAAAACTCACACCACATAAAGTAACAGTGTATACAAGTGAAAGCAATCTCTATGCGATTCTTCAGGAACAGGAGTAGCACTTCGGCCCCAAAGCAGCAAAAGGTGATACAAAGAGAGAAGTGTTTGGCTAGACTGAGCAAACACTGACATTTATTACTCCTGTGACAAATGCTCTGTGCCAAGGCTGGGATTGATTATAAAATCTCCTAAATTATGGCTCTCACTGGAACATTTGAGGAATGTGTGGGTAGACTCTCTAGGTAGTTAATTTTATTTCAAGCCGTCCCAGCCTTATATTATGTTTAATGTGGTTAATGCTTTTTTCTGTCTTACTTGGTAAGAACTGAATGGCATTGTTTTTGGAAGTGACATTAGAATCTCCAACACCAGGATGTTGGTGCCTAGCTCTCTGCATAGCTGTTGTTTGGTTCTGGTTGTTACCCACTATTAGACTGTGCTGGCTTTTGAGATTTTCTTTATTTTGAGGCATAGGTTTTGTTTCATTTTATTTTGTTTTTTCCTTTGCTTGGGATGTTTGTTGCCATTTACAAACCTCAGTAAAGGGTTTCTTCCTGAGAATCAAAGTGAAGTTTCAAGAGTTAAGTAGCTTGTTTAGTTCACAGAAATAATTGAGGTAGAAATACTTGTTTTCCTATCAATGTGGAAAAAAATCCTGTAAAAGAAGCAGTAAAGATTTAATTCTTTTTAACTCTGGTGAGTGTAATGAGCCACAAAAGGGTAAACAGTCTTATATTTGAATGTATTTTTGTCAGCAAACTTAGTTGTGCCATTCAGGCTTGTGGATTTGGGGTTTTGGGCGGGGAGGGAAATAAGGTGGAGGTGGTGTTTCTTGCTGATAAATTTGTATGTCCCATGACAACATATGTTTATTCTTATGTAGGAATCCCAGCTTTGTGACACATCTGCATCATTAATGTGTATTTCCCTATGGTGTAGAGACATCTCTTAAAATAGAAGTATTTTGACTGGGAATAAATTCCTTCTTTTAAGACTTTTAAAGAATTTTTATCTGGTGCTATACTGCCTTAAAATTTAACATGGCATAGACTTCTGATTTGAAACTGACAATATATTGTACAAGCTGCTGTCAGTGTAACACTAGAGTTGTGCAACTGCACAGGTAATGAGTGGTTATTTTGGACCCAGAAATTTGTTGGAAATAAATTAAACTCTGAAATTACTTACATTAACAAAGAGAGTAAGTAATGCATAGTATAACAGTATGATGATACATGTTTGTCATCCTTGGGTCAGCGGGGAAGTATTTAAAGTACCTGTTGAAGGTGGGCGTGATCTGAATGCTTCTTCTAAACACTGATTTTTTACCCTGGGATTCAGTTAATTTAGCTCAGCTCAGTGAAGTTCTGTGGGTATGCTGTTGTATCCTCTCCTTGCAGTAAGTTGTGTGCCTTCAGGATTGTGGAATATGAATGATTGTTCAAGTACAATCAAGTGAAGCTCACGCACGATGAACTGGAAAAAACGCATTTTGGTATGTTGAAAAGTTCTGAAAGCAACTGGAAAAAATGCTACCCTTCACCCTCTCTCAGATACTAGAGAAAAAGAAAAATCAGCAAGTAAAAACATCTTATATGTAATAACATATTGTAGTACCGTTTTAGGAGCCACTGAGTATTTTCACTATTCCGAAATAATTGATGTAATGTCTTTTGACAACGGATGTACTGAAATTGTACAGTCTGAAGGAAATCAAAGTGTTGTTTTGATATACATCTTGTCTCCAGAGAATTGAGACTGTTGCTTCTTAAAAATGTTTCCACACCAGAATATGTAGGATTGTAGTTTATACTGATTTATTTTGTTCTTTAACTTCTTTTTTACTCTGGGTTTTCTTTTTTTGTCTCCAAAATCCAGATGTTAGTATCTACTTTGTTGGAGATAATTTAATTAGATTTTTTTAAAAATTTCTTCAATACTTGCCTTGGGAATGATGAATATTTATCTTCTTTTAATGCATTACAAGATATTGGGCACAATTTTTTCGCTACACAAAGTCATCTTTTACACTTTTAGACAGTGCGAGAAATCAAATACTTGTTTTGTCTCTTACTAGTCAGGGTATGCTGTTTGCAGGAACTCAGTGCTTCCATTTTTGAACACACTGATCGGGTGTGCTCTGTGAACATACAAACAATAGAAGTTAAATCCGTTTATAGCAATGCCTGTGTGGACTCTGTTTAGTGCTTTCATGGATGTCTCCATTGCAGCATCACTCTAATCCTTGGCCTGTGTGTTTAGGCTATTTGTTTAGTGTATTTCTGGTTCAGTGTACTTTGGTTTGCATATTGGCCAAATACTTTGAAAAAACAAATTGACAACTGGTGTAAGTGCACACACTAGTTAAAAATAAATTGCTCTTTCAGTATCATCCTGTGGGGAAAGAAGAACTGTGATTTGAGAATAGTTTTTCCTTTTGTAGGGACACTTCATTTTGCCAGCACTGTCCTGTGTATTTGTAGTGCGTGTCCCGTACTTTGGGGTTTATTTCCTTATGGTGCAAATCTGACATCTTTGGAAGGAGCTCCAGAAGTTACTTCATGTAGTGAAGTATTGCAAATTTACCTTCAGTTTAGTAGTCTGCATCCACTTTAGTTGATCTGACAGGGAGGAATGTAGCACCTCAGACTTAAAGTGCCAGCACACTAGAAAATGTAAGGAAACGTGCAATTCTCCTGTAAAAATGCTGCTTTTCAAGTCTTCCTTCAAGGAAAACAAAACAAAAAGATTGAACAGAAAAGGAAGGGGAGTAGGAAAATTTCTATCCATCTAGTAGCTTCACAATAAATTTGTGGAGTTTCATAACTTGTTTAAATGCTAGTTTGGTGTTTTCAGGTAAATTGGATGCCATCTCATTGCTGTGGTGTAGTAGCTTGCATGAGAAAATTAGTTATCTCCCATGTGTAAACAAATAAACACGTTTGTTGTCCCTTTTTCCTCCCCTGCCCTATGACCTGAACCCACAACTTCATTTCTCATCTCATTGCACGGTTAACTTGTGGCAAAAAGTGCACGATGACAAGTTGGCAAACATCCTGGGCTGACGCAGGCTGTGCCTGAACCTTGCAGATGCACATATGGTAGCGGCTGCTGAGTTTGTGTAGCATCAGTTCTTGTTTGACAGCTTGTGCATCATATAATTGGCTCCGGTCCCTTGTAGCCTCAGTTTGAAATGTACTTGCTTTTAAATATTTGTTAAAACTTGAGAAAAAAATTCTTCATAGTCTTGAGAGCTTTTGAAGATACTTTGAGGTGTCTTTTATCCGTTTACTCAAGAAAAAGTGCAAAGGCTTTGCTGGCCTCAGTCTGCTTCCTAGTCACTGCTCTCTGATTCAGGAAGCTGCCTCAGCCTCTTCAGAGCTGCTTGCATCCTCCTGATTTTTCTGTGCTCTGTGCAAGTTGTCTGCTTCTTTGTAGGTTTTCAGTCATTAATTGCTTTTGAATCCTGTTTTTCCACGCATGGATTTATAGGCAGAGTTTGTATAGAAATCTGGCCATCTGCAGGATGTCACATCTCTTTATTCATGCTGTTCAACCTAGTGCATGAAAAGCTTTTCTTGAGCATCTGGGGGTAGAGTCTGAGATATCAGAGCTTCAAACGATTCTTTGAGGCAGGTGTCAAGGGAAAAGTCTTCCCAAAATAAAGACTTCAAGATTTTAAGTGGAAAGTGGGAGCTTTTGTTTGAGAGAACAGACTCTGCAAACCAAAATGCTTTTGTAAGTCACATGCAGTGCTTCTAAGGGGAATCTTTTGTGACCAGGTTAAGCCCTGAAACTCCTAAATATAATTCATAGTGGATTGATTTCTAAACAAACTTTTGAAATGTCTTCATATATTTAAATACCTGTGACTGTACTGACATGTCTTGTCAGTGAGCAATTCTATTTTTACTTTCCAGTGAGAAAATGTGATTCAAGGATTGGTTTTGCTGATCTATTTAAGTTTGAGCCTGGTTTCATGTTGATGTTATAGAAATCCAGAAAATCTTAAACCCAAAGATAATAATTTCTCAAAAATGCTGTATTTTAAAAGATTTTATGGATTTAGTCTTTAAAAGTTGCAAAACAATAGTTGAAATGACAGGTAAAGCTGCTCTGTTAAATGATATTAGGAAACTTTTCTGATGTTTCATGGAATGAATGTGTGACAAGTACACTTGTAATGACAGGTGCCAGACATCATGCAAGCTTGGGATAAAGTTGATTCCAGCTGAACATTAATACAGTTCTAGTGCTGTGCTTGCTCCAGCCTGTCTTTCAGGGCCTTTGTAACTTGATTTCTGTCTGACAAGTTTTCCTTCGTCCTTGTGGTGTGCGTGACTCTTGGGGAGCATGAGGATGGTGAGGCATGATGACGGGTGTGTCAGCAGGGATTTGTGTGCAGGATTCCTACCACTGTTAGCAGAAGCATCACTGGGTGGACCTGTGTGTGCTGTAAGTTGCCTGTGTCCTGGTTTAACCGCAACCAGGCACCAAGCCCCAGGCAGCCACTTGTTCACTCCCCCTCCAGTGGGACTGGGGAGGGAATTGGAAGGGTAAAAGCTGGAAAACTTGTGAGTTAAGGACAGTTCAATAGGGAAAGCAGAAGCTGCACGCAGGCAAAGCAAAACAAGAATTCAGTCACTGCTTCCCATGGGCAGGCAGGTGTTCAGCCATCTCCAGGGGAGCAGGGCCACAACACACATAATGGTGACTTGGGAAGACAGTTGCCACCACTCCAAACATCCCATTCTTCCTCCTTCTTCCCCCTACTTTATATACTGAGCGTGATGCCATGTGGTATAGAATATTTCTTTGGTCAGTTGGGGTCACCTGTCCTGGCTGTCTCCTCCCAAATTCCCATACACCCTTAGTCTCCTTGACAACATGGCAGTGCAAAAATCAGAAAAGGCCTTGGCTCTGTGTAAGCGCTGCTCAGCCATAACAAAAGCATCTCTGTATTATCAACCCCATGTTCAGCACAAATCCAAAACACAGCCCCATACTGAGGAAAATTAACTCTACCCCAGCCCAAAGCAGCACAGTCACATAGAGTTAAATTCACTTTATTAATATCCCTTGCACATTGCAATAAGAACCTTAATTTTTACTTTAAAAAAGAAAATTAACTCTACCCTGGCCAAAACCAAAATATGTTACAGTAAGCAGTTTTGAAAAGCTGAGGCTGCTCTGGAATGATACTCTAAAGCATTTTGAAATGCAGTCCTAGAGTCAGTATTAGCAGAATGGACTGTTCTTTTGCCCTTTCTCTCATGCCACACATGCTGTGTTTATGTGTTAGCATGAAGAGCTTGTCGGGCGTGAGCATCGGATCCCCCCTCTGTCAGGTTAGCTTTTTTGCAGCATTTCTGCCAACCTTGATGCAGGCTGTCATAGGACACGTGATACCTGAGGTGATGTGAAGCACAGAAGTACACAGAATTCTTCTGACAGGTGTGAACTGGGCAAGAGAGTTCGCCTAAGGTGAGAGCTTTGTGTGATGTGGTCAGGGCATTTCAGAGGCTGGTTTAAAACACTGGGTTTAAAATTGAGCAAGACCTGATCCTGTATTGTCAGACCACATCGTGATTAGTACTGCTATGGGGCCACCTTCTTCCCCACAGAAATTATGACCACTTACCTTTTTTTAAAATAAAAGCAGTGGGAAATGTATACTTTGAATGAGACCAAATTTACAAAGGGGAGTGGAGAGAGGAAGAGCGGGATCGCCTTCGCATTCACATTACATTGGTCACTTCATCTGAACATGTGTATAACTTCCAAACTCCAAAGTGGATCATTTTTCCCACAGGAAGCTATTCTTTGCCTCTAAATACAGTTTTTTCTTCTTAGTTTTAAATGATCTTGAGGTTTCATCTGGTTTTGTATTCAAGCCAGTTTCCTGGCAGCCCTTAGTCCTACAATGTGTGGCTTTAGTTTGGGGGTTTTGTTTGGTTTTTACTTCGAGATAAAGAACTCTAGGGTGACACTTTTTCTAAATTGTCATTTTTATTCTAAAGTTATAGGCAAAGTTGAGATTTTTTTTGTCTCTTTTTTTTTTTTTTTTAATATGTCAAGAAGCAGTCTGAAAAGATTACCAACCTCTTGTAGAGCTCTGCAGGTTTAGAATATACCTGTCAGTCTTTTTCTCACCACTTTTATCGTGGTTTTGTTCTGCTGTATAAATGAAGTGGGCTGGATTTGTTGCTAAGGGCTGAAGATGCAATTTTTAGGTTTTCTAATGGAACTAGAAAAGCGGACTTCATATTTTTAGGTCAAGTCTTTGCAAAAGCTGATTAGCAGAAGTCTGCTTAATTCTACTCAGTAAAAAAATACATAAGCTTGCAAAAAATGCCATTACCTCACTTTTGTCATAACTACACACAGTAGAAAGTACATGTAAACTGACAGATGATTAAAATGTAATTCAGCTTTGAAAGTTGCTTCAGGCACTGAAATAGGAATGGGATGAAATCAACTCAGTTGGTCCCTGCTGCAGAGTTTCAGTAAATTGTTAGGGAAAATGCTTTGCTCGATCATTAATGTTGCTTGCACAGAGAAAGATTGACATTTAGTTCATAGGTAAAGGCTAATCACTGTAATCACTTGGTAATTACCCTATTACTGATTGGTATTAATCATTGTGTTGTGCAGTCAGTAAATATTTATATGCTTGTTTTAGGTGTACTTACGTCGTTAATCTGTATCCCAAATGGTAGCCTCCTGTATGCTTTGAAAATGGTATTGAAATTGTTGTGCAGCGTGATCTTCTGGTAATTAAAAACAAAACAAATCTTCATAACCTAACAAAGAAAAAGCTCAGACAACAAAACCAGACCTCGTGGTTTTGTCATTTGTAGTGCCTGCCTTGACCTGGCTGCCTGGTGAAGGCGGTACAAACAAGTGACAACATACTCTGCTCAAATACTGAGCATACGAAGGAACAGGAGATTTGAACTTATCTGTGCTTTCAACTGCTTGGAGGCAGAACTGTTATTTATCAGTTAGGCTTGTGAAACTAATTAAAATCAATATCTTATAGTCTCATTCAAAGTCACACTGGATTAAAATAATTTTTCTCTCTTCTCAGAATAAAACTTGGTGTCTCTTCAGAGGAGAACCCTTGGGAGTCAGGAGATAGGCTTGTCATGTAATGTTTAATATCAATATGTCTTTTTCCTCTTAAGGCATCGCTGGCTGCACTCAATGACGGATGACCCTCCAACTACTCATCCACCAGTCGCTCGTAAATTTATCTGGGACAACCATAAATTCAATGTGAGTGGCACTCCTGAGCAGTATGTGCCTTACTCTACTACTCGCAAGAAGATACATGAGTGGATCCCACCTAAAACAGCCAGCAAGTAACAACAGCAACAACATGACTTGTCTCAGCTTGGGCTTTCAGTGTAAACTGTATTTTCACTGGTTTTGTTCAGAATAAAAGCCTCCTATAGCCGTTGTAGTTTAGTTTATTGAATTGGGGGCAGGGAAACAAGGGAGATAATGTTGGGAAGAGGACAGAATACATGACAAGTCTTAATCTCATCAAGATACTGTGCTTTTTCTCGTATCATCAGTGTCCCGTCTTCACTCTCAAACTCTATTTAGCATAACTATTCCTGTGATAGTTCTCATATTTGTGTCATTCAACAGAATACAGATACACATTTGAAATACAGATTTCTCGTCTTTAACATTATCCTTTTGCAGTCTCTGCATGGCAAATATGCACTCTTCATGTACTGTTTTAGGAAGCCATCTCTTTAAAATTTTATAAGACAAGTTAGAATTGTACGACCAGTCAGGACTATAGTTTTAATTCATAAGTATATGCATGAGTATGAAAAAGCGTTGCTGTGTTCCAGTATGGGATGATACATAATATAAAGCTTGTAAGGTACATTAATCAAATGTCATCTCACCCATAAGGAAACTCAGCCATAAGCAGAAGGCCTTCTGTCACAAAAATCTCTTTTGCTCTGCAGGTTCATTACAAGGTGTTCTCAGAAGGGTTTGAGATGGGCTGTTTGCTCTCTTGTGACAAGATTTTTAAAGATCTTTGGAAGTTTGAGATTGCACACCTTTTTAGGAGGTATAGAAGTAAAATGTACCAGAACCTAGTCTCAGAAGTACGAAGCTGGCAAGTTCACATTTGAAAGAGTTGGTTGGGGCTGTGGCTTTTTTCTGTATCTTGGTAATTGTTGAGTTTTATTCCAGCCTGTTTGTATCTTTTAGCAAAGCTTGCCCTCTCCACAAGGCTTCCTGTACCTGATGACCTGGTGGATAACTGGTGGGGGTGTGCCCACCCAGCCCCTCATTCCACCCCAGCATCTCAGCTGGTTGGGGGAGAAAAGAGAAAGTTCATGGAATGAGAAAGATGGGAAGACTGCTTGCCAGTTACCATCATGAGCAAAAGTGACTTTTAATTTATTGCAAATTAAAATTGTATAGTGAGAAACAAAGTCAAAAACTGTAAAACACCACCCTCCCTCCCCACTTCTTCCCAGGTTCAACTTCACAGCTTCTCTTCTGACTCCTCTCCCTCCTCCTTCGGGAATGGTGGGCAGTCTGTAAGAGCTGTTGTGGGCTCTGCTGTTCCTGCCCCCTGCTTCAGCCTGGGCTCTCTTCGGATCTCCTTTCGGATAAACCCAGTATGGGTTTTCCATAGGCTGAGGTTCCTGTTGGGAAATGCCTGCTTACTGGTGTGGATTCCTCCTGAGGCTGCCAGGAATCTCAGCTCTGGCATCTGCAGCACCTCCTCACCCTTCTTTCAACTTGGTGTTCACGTGGCTGCTGCCCACTTCTTTCCCCCTCATCCTCTGCCTGTGCAATATTTTTTGCCCCATCTCAAATCCTGTTTCGCAGAGCGGCCCCTGTTTGGCAGCTGGACTGAGCCATGCCCTGTGGTGTGTTGGGTGTATCCAGCACAGGGCAGCCGTGGCCACAGAGGCTCCTGCAGAGCCTGCTGCCAGCACCTTGGTAACTACACCCAGTGCTTTGACTTACAAAAGTCGTTGTTAAAGGTGGCTGAGAAGGGGGTTGGGTGTATTACATGCTTGCAATTGCCTGTCAAGAAGAAAAAAACTTTGCTCCCCAGTAACCCCTACAGTGGCTGCACCACTTACTCTACGCTGGCTGATTTCCTTTGCATGCCCACCTGACTGGGTCACTTAACTCTCAGTTGCTTCCTTCCTTATTAAATCAAATTCTGGATTAATTAATTGTTTAAAGGTGGGGGTTTTACCTTTACTTTCTTTAAATTAGTTCTAGTCTTTAAATTAGGAAGTAGCACCAACATCTCCTAACCTATCTAATTGGAAGAGGATAATGTTTCATTTACTTTAAAGTCAACAAAAGCACTGGGCACAGCTGAAGAACAGTTTGAGCCATACTGAGCAGCATAACTGGAAAGGACTTATTTAGTGTTTTTATCTTGATAGAGTATGTGACCTTAAGCACAAAGTTTGCCCCAGCACCACTGGAGAGCTTCATCACTAACACTCATCTATACAAGCCTTGTGGGCTCAAACACGGGTAGAGCAATTAACTCTAATTTTTTTGCCTCTATTTCTCGTTAATGTGCTTTCTACCAATTTCATTTGTCTTCCTTCTTTGCCCTGTGGATTTTTTGACTGCATCCTAAACACACATCAGGGTGTGCATTTAGGAATGAGATTCTGTACTTAGGGGATAGGCAGTAACTCTTCCTACACCTTCCGTGCTGAAAGAAGGGATCTCAGCCTGTTTGTCCTTTTGCTGTCATCTAGAACAGAAACTTTGAGGAAGCAAACAGTTTTGAACAACTTTGTGTGCAGCAATGCTACATAGAAAGAGAAAAAAGAGCATGTCCTCCTGCGCTGCTGGGCTGAAGCAAGTCTAGTACTCAGTAGCTTGGTTTAGAAAATATCAATCCCGTTTCTGGAGAGGACAGAAACCTGCTCACCCTGCAGGAACCACAAATGCTGAATTTTAAATGCAAAATTTCAGTGACATCTCTTGTAGCATTGCTCTTCCAAGGTAGATTGCACAAGGCACACACAGGAAATAAGGCATATGCAGAAGAATCAGTGGTGTTCCACAGGGCCTTCTGCAAACGCTTTTGCAATTGTCTTTTTATCAGCAAGCTCATTCAATTACGGAAGTTCACCTTTGCTCACGACATCTGCCTCAGTATTCAGGTTCAGTTGCGTTCTGGTCTAAATGACATTTTAAATGCCAAGCTGGCCAAGTGTCGCAGCAGATGGTGTCTTCAACCAAGTGCAGTCAAAGCACTGACAGAAATATTCCCCTTGCACTAAATGTGAGTTTTAAAAGAAACAAATTTCTGATACGGGAACAAGCTCATGAAGAAGACAGGTACCTCTTCCAAAAGCAGCAGAGTGCTGAAACCTACTTTTATTTTAAAATTGTGTCTGTACCCGTAGCTTTCCATATCACCAGGGTCCAGAGCAGCCTTTTGCTGTAGCTGCCTGCAGGCTTTTGCTGTGCTCCCAGCACGCTCAGCTCAGCCCTGTGCATTGGCACAGCGCCCTTCCCTCCATGGGGCACTGCATCCTGCCTTGCTGCCCTCGCAGCTGAAACTGCCCAGGACATGTTGGAGTGGAGAACAGTGGTGAAAGGAGCTTCAGGAGATCATCTCATAACCATTCTAGCTACAGCAGGAGGAGAAATCTTGACAGGCAGGGACATCCTAGAGCATTTAAGGAAGCTGAAAGAAGAGGGCAGGAGGCCTTGTCATTTCCTGCCCAACCAGTGCTGTACTACTGACTCCTGCACACTGGGTCCAGCTGGCTCCTTGAGGGCACACTGAGAGCATTCAGATACTCACCAACTCACATTTCTATGTCATCTAACCTCAGGCTTCAGTTTTTTGAGATGTTTCCTGCTAAAGCTGGTTGGGAAGCAGTCTTGATTGGGAGTTACAGGGGCAATTATTTTGGATAGAGCTGGAAGTCATCAGCCCAGAAAGCTGAGGTATTTATTTTCCACAGCTGTGATGCATTCAGAGTGAAACCTTTGCTATACTAATTCTGTGGGGCCTATTATTCTGATGGCAGCTGGAGAGAGAGGGAGCAGATCCTTGCTTTGCTAAGAGGTTAAAAAGCTGCAAATCTAGAGGCTCTGCTTTCACGTGGTGCTTACAAGGGAGTGTGCAAAAGCGGGTACTTCAAGGTGTGGGCGAAAGTGGCACTCCAGGTTCCTCATGCAAATCCCACAGTAAATGCTGGGTTGCACCAATGGGAAGCCTATCTCAGTGGAAGATGCCAGAGCAACTCTTGTCGGTGGGGAAGGGCCCAGCAGGTATTTTGTCCCAGAGACCTGCTGGGCTTTGAACACCACCCTCTGGTTCCCAGGCAGAGCAAGGCCCTCGTGCCGGAGCTGATGGTGATTTACCTCCAGCATGGAGCCGGGAAGGGGAGTGCTTTGCTGTGTGCACCATACCCAGCTGCCAGCAGGACCATGCTCAGTCTGCAGAAAAAAATCAAAGCCTCCAGAGTCTTCCCTTTGCTGAAGGGCCAAAACCAGGCCTGGCTATTTCCTTATGTTTTCGAATCACTTGAACCCGTGCAATGTCACTTATCATTCTGATGAAATTTGCAGATGCTCTTAGCTTTGTTCACAGGCAGCAAATATAAAGGGCAGAATTGAACCAGGATCTTGAGAAAAAAAGCATTGCTTTCAAAATACATGTATTTAATAATCACCTATGAGAGGTTTTTTTTTTTTTACAGCAATTTAAGACTTAGATTTCTACATTTCTCCTCTGCATTTTACTTAGAGGTTCTAATTAATGATTTCTTTGGTATTAAGTATCAACAGAGTAAAAAAAAAAACTTAGAACATGAATACATGTATTCCAAGCAAGATCTGTATACACAATATGCATGGGTACATAGATAGGAAAAAAACAAACCATATTTAGCATTAAGACTATATTTAGGTGAAATTTGTATTATAAAGTTTCCAACAAACAATGCTAAACTTTCTTCAAATCAAATTATAAAGATGTGTAATACAAGTTAAAACCTGATACATCAAAATTTCTCGCTTGTTAATTAAAATAATGAATCACTTAATTTAAACTATAAAATATAAACCAGATAAGGCAGAAGAGGTTGATTTGATGATGTAAGCAAGAAATTTTGTGTGCATGAGTGAAAATAAAAGAAACTGGCTAATTTTTGCCTGGGAATTTAGAGCAGGAGCAATGATCACTGGACAGCTTCACAAATTGCTTCTAAAATTGAAATTGTTGTGGAACTTGTTCCCATTAAGAAGGATATGCAGAAAACTGAAATTTTAGGAGCCTTTTTCTTTATGTAAATTACCACAAAACAACATTATTCCAGTGTAATTTAATCTCTGTAACAACAGATTTACAAAATCCATTTAAATAATCTGTAGTGTTATTAGCATCACTTAAATCTCAGCTCAAAAGACTTCTGTTTTACATTGCTTTATACTGCTAGAATTCATATCTATTTCTTTGTCTATGATGTAATTCCTTTCCCATTCTTTTAATGGACTACTCAAATTTTCCCTGGGATATTTAAATATTAGTTTTAGGGAAAGTGGTTGGAGGACTGTTTTATATCCTTCATAGCCCAAGGATTTTTAGTTAATAGAATAACAATCTATCAAAACACAGCCTGAATGTAACAGATGAAGTCTCACGTGGTTGAGCATTCAGACACAGGCCTATTAATAGTTTGTGTTTTGAGGGTAACCATCCATAAAAATCCAGTGAGGCAAAACCAAATTCAGCAATATGTGTGTGGCACTTTCCTTGTGTCTGGCAGTGGCCAGAGAAATCAAGAAAACCATAGCATGTTTTCATTTGAGGCAGCTGTGTTAAAAAAGATTTATTTACCCTGGCTGTTGGGGAATTCATGGATCTGCTTTACTTTCCAGAGAAAAAAGCTAAATGCATTAGCCTCAGATACACCTCACTAGCCTGCAACACAGCAGCAAGATTGCTGTCGGGACAAGAAGGCCATTTTTGTTATTTGGCACATCTTAACTTGACCTTAAACATCTTCGGTCTGACCTTCACCTCCTTCTGGGAGCCAGCCTAAAAGTGGCTTGATCCACTCAGCACGAAGCCACCCTGATACAGAGACCTCTCTGCCTCTGGCAGAAGAGATCACTCTGAATCTTGAACTGAGCCTTGTCACCATGAGTCTAAATCAGGTGCCAACTCTTGGCAGTGCTCTTGGCCTTCTGGGTATAGCAAAGCTTTACTTCTGGATGTCTGTGCCCCAGAGAGCCCATTAATTATGTGAATCTAAAGCAGAAGAGCTGGTCTGAAAATAGAAACAGAGGCCAGCAAGGGCTTTGCACTACCTTTCTTCTGTTTCATGGACAGGGCAAGATGCCGGTGATACTCAGTGCTCTGCCCAGCACCTGGAATTTGTGGTGGCTATCTACCAGCAAAATCTGCCTGTCTTTCCTTTAAGTCCTCCTATTAGTTTGCATTCCCCTCCAGTGGAATCTTGTTTCATTTTTATAAATAAGATTTTTCAGTTTGAGTCTCTTGTTGCTGTAAATACTGGCAGCAAAAGTTAATTTGTGTTTTATCAACTTCAAATTCTTTCTAATGGACTTCAAATGGTAGACTTCAAATAATTTCTAACCTTTTTTTCTGTTGGATTTTTTTCTTAAAGAAAATTCCTTACACATCTGCTAGTCTTTGAGTTCTTAAAGCTTGGATTAGCCATTGAAGTGTAGGATTTGAAAAGCAGCAACCGAAGCCGATGTTTCCAGGATCACTTCAAACTCTGCAGCAAATAGCAACATGTTTTTTGACACACTTTAAAGTGCTGAACTTGAGAGGGCAAAAATTAATTCAGCACCCGACTATTACTTACTGTAACCAATTCTCAGAGCTGAATGAAGAATTAAACTGAGCATGGAAATTTTCTTTTGCACTCATCAAAGTGGCTTGCAAAACTTGCGATCAGTCATAGGTGGGTGGGTGGGTTGGGTACCTGGCGGCTCTGGGCTGGGGGCCCGGCGCTGCCTGCAGGCAGTGGTGTGCCTGCACCGGGAAGGGGCTGCTCAGGAGACAGCGGCACTGGCCCCTGCTCAGCACCAAGGCTGTCTGCTCTGCTCTGCTCTTCTGCAATACGCTGTGGTTGTTTACATCTGTAACAAAAAACCAGAGGCACAGAGATTAATACCGAATCTGACATCCAGCTTTGCCCAGGGATTGGGGAATTGTATTACCCATTGGAGCTGGATCTGCATGCGCTGTCGTTGCCGTGGCTCACACAAATCCACAGCAACCACTCCCCCACAAAGCACATAGAGTTGGGAAGTGGATACCTGGCTCTGTTTACCCTTCACCCCCAACAAATCTGTCCTCCTGGCAAAGTGCCAGCCCCGCACTTGGATCCAAACAATCGCTGGAGCATCTATGAACTCTGCGCTAGTAACAGCCTTCCTCCCCAGCGCTGGAAAGCTTTGCCAAAGCACAGTCCTCTCTGCTGCTTGCCACTCACCACTGCAGCTTACAAAAGAAAGGACAGCAAGTAACTGCTGTGTAACCCACCCCCATTACAGCCACCTTAGAGCTACAGGGGGCTGGCTGTAGCCCTGCCACTTACTCACCCGTGCTGTGACTGCAGGCTTGCTTCTGGCAGCTGAAGAAAAGCACAGACTTGTTTTCAAAAAGCAAACATCAAAAACAGTGAACATGTCCATCATGGCAAAGCACTGACTGGATGCTCCCAAATCCAGCCTGTGAGGGCAGTGATGTATCGGCAAAAGAAAAGCAGTGAGCAGTAATTATCTGTGCTGTAAAACTTGTCTAACTGCATTTAGTAAACTTTGTTTCTTCTAAAGCCCAAGTAGGTTCTTATCTGTACTTGTAGCTCCTATTAATCAGGATTGTAATTGTTGTTGGTACTCAGCAATAGGGAAACACAAGCCATGACTGACCATCCATTTATCTAACTCCACAGTGGGCAAAATAAGCACCCTCATGTCACAACCCATGATGCCACAGTATAATTACCTTCATGCTCTGCAATTAACAAAATAGCATCTTGTTACAGAAAGATATTAAGGAAACAAACCACTTCTATCACCCACCATAAGCTGCCTGGAATCATGTGTTTAAAAGCTGCTGTAGACTAGCATCTGTGTGTTATAATTCATACAGGGCTTTCAGAGAAGGCATCAGCAGGCAGCTAGATAATTTCTGAGCAGCTTGCCAGTGTTAACAAGGAGCTGTGGGTGAACTTGTAGGACCGTCTTGTCCTCCTTTCTCTCTTTCCCCTCTGCCTCAGTTAAAATAACATTAAAATAAAAATTATCAATTAAAATAAACTCTTCTAAGAAATACAGTAACCTCCTAAATAGGGTTAATAAACACATGTTGGTTTACACAGGCATGTTGTATAGGGAATATTTTTGTTTATCACATGAGTTTGCTTAAGCTGGTAATTGTCTTTTGGTAGCTATTTAGCTTTTATATATCTTAAGTCTACAGGGGACCTATTCTCACCTCCAGCATTGCCTGAAATTCCCACTTCTCTTATTTTAATCCCCCAAAGCCATGCCACAGTAGGTCAAAAAAGCCCAAGCCTGTGGGTTGCATAAATGTTTTGCCTCTGCATTTTAGTGAAGCCTCTAAGAGCACTGAAAAGCTTTTCACTCGCTGTGCTGGATTGTTCAGTTGTTGCTGGGAAGCCCCATGGTGTTGAGAGCACTAGCAATAGCTGGTGAGATCCAGGAGCAAACTTTTCACTGCAGCTTGTCTTCTTCACAGCAGGACATAGCTGCTTTTAGAGCGATGACTGTAGCAGGCAGTGGGAGGCCAGTAGTGCAAACAGATTTTGTAGTTGAGGGCAAAGCAGGGGGAAGCTCTCTGCAGGTAATATTTTGCTTTTCTTGAACAGTCGATGAGCTTGTGTTATTACTCAGAGGTGCATCTGCACATCTTTCCTGCTTCCCTTCAATTTCCTGCACGCTATCGGCCACCTTCCATCCTGTGTTGCCTCATTCCAGGGGCTGCCACTGCAGCTCTGCATGCTGCCTCCCTGTCCATCTCCCTTCAGCCGCAGCCAAGTGGTTTTGTGCCACCCCTGACTTCCTGCATCAGGCTCTGCTCTCCTTTCTCACACCAGGAGCTTTCTGCCTCTCCCCTTTCATCTAATCCTGCAAGGCTGCCCTTCTGGGTGTTAATGCTGTGCTCATCACCAATGGAGCTGAGTGCTTAATGCCAATGCATCAATACAATGGCCAAGATAATTAAAGTTGGTCTCTCATTTTCTTCCCCTAGACATCCTACCAGGAAGGTTCCATGATTACTTACCAGTATGAAGGAGCAAGAGATGTAAGGTTTACATTTTGTCCTCCTAGCACATCATTCCTGGCCATTTTCCTCTCAGCTATGTGTGACTCTTTTGTTAGGAAAAGAGACTGGAAATGTCTCCCCTCGTTCTTCTAGCCTGACAGATGTCCATGAATTGATCAAAGTAGACCTAAGAGCTTGATTTGGGTTTTTTTTAAAGTTGTTGTTTGGTAATTTAATGCCTTCTCTTAGAAATTACTAACTTGCATTTATTTTATTCAAAGTTGAGTGAAATGTCTCAGATTTGGCTCAAGCCTGTCTCTCACAAAGCACCCTGTCTTGCTCTGTGGAACAGGATCTCCTTGCTCATGTGGTTACTAAGCAGGCATCTTTACAAAGCTAGGCCTAATTTCTAATTGAATTTGGCTGGCTCCAGCTTTCAGCCACTGGATCCTGTTGTTGTCTTTCTCTGGAAGCTGTGAGAATTGATGACTGCCCAGTATTTTCTGCCTGGCAAAGCACTTACACACTGTAAGCAAGTTCCTCCTCACTTTTCTTGTTGACAAGCTAAACAGATGGAACCCTCCATCTCTCCATGAAAAGCACTTTGCCCTTGTCATTTTTTTTGTGGTTCTCTACCCCCTCTAATTTTTCATCAGTCTTTTCAGAATGAGAAAAACCCACCATACCAGTCCTGTATACAAAGTGTAAAATCCATCCTCCTCCTCCTGCTTACTTTATTCCCCTCAAGCCTCAAGCAAGTAGTCAAGTACATAACATTTTTGTTTGTTTGCCACGGGATTGCACAGGGAGCTCAGATTGCTTTGAAGGCAGGGGGTGAACAGCTCCATCCAAGACGTCTGGCACCTGACAGCAGCCCTGGGCTCCTCTAGTTCCAGTGCTGAGTACTGCTCACCCTGTGCTCCAGACCTACCCCGTACCCTGACATTCCCATTGCACCCATGTCCTGCTGGTTGCAGCACCAGCTCTGGTCTCAGACACCTCCCTCTAGTTAAGAGCTCCTGAATTATATGTTAGCAAACACTGAGAGGGAGGACAACATGGAACATATACTTGAAATATAGAGGGAAGAGCTAAGTAAAAATATACTCATGGGAACTGTTGTTTCTAAGCCACTTAGCAAGGGCTTTTCTGACATGGTATATTGCTAACTTTTCATTAGGTTTTACACAGTACAAAATTAACCCCCTTGCAATCACCTAGGTGTTTTACATCTCCACAGATACATGTACAAACCTGTAATCTGAAATGACGAATATTTCTTTGACAAGTCTCAGAAAAATCACCACAATAGACATTCTGTGCCTCTTGGTCGTTCTTGGAGTACTGTCACTCTCATGTTGTCTCTACCAGCATGTTTTTTCTACACTCCCTGCCGCTGCTAGGGGATATTTATCTTAGTCAAGTCACTGGAACACTTTATATACTAGCACAGCATAAGTATTCTTTCAGTCTCCTGGAATTCCCCCATTGCCTTCAAAATCAAGGTCAGTGAAAAACAATTCTCAGCCAACTACTCTATTACTCCTGAGGTTCATGGGCATCTAAACATGCCAGATGATCCTACATGTTCATTCACATTCATCCTACATGTCTTCCTCAGTTCCTGACAATCAAAGAACAAATTCCCTCTAACTTATATGAATTACAGAAATCCTATTTTTTTTCCAAATAAAAAATAAAAATATTAAGCTGTTCTGTATCATTAGCACTTTCACCACCCAGTTCTGAACTAGCCACTCTCCCAAGATGTTTGGCTCTCTGTGTACTTCCGTACTGACCTTCGCCTCACAGCTGGCATGCAAACCTCCTGAGTAGGAGCTGCCTGACCTGTAGTGGCAATGGTGAGAAGGATAAGGGCGTGCACACCTCATTTTTCCACTTAGGGGAACCTGTGGACTGGGGAATCTATTCCCTTCAGGGTGCAGTAAGGCTAGTGGCCTCTATGGGGAAGAACAGGCCATGGAGCAGCGACTGTTCACCACCCCTCTCTGACCACTGTTAATCTTTACAGCTCCTAACCTGCTCACAAGCTAATACAGGCTTTAAAATAATTGAAGACTCATATGCAAGCGCTTTTTATTGAGGTAGCTATAGTCAGGGGACTGTTAAGGAAGATGGAAATTCCTTGTCTGCTCCTAGTCTCTTGATGTTCTCAGTTTTCTCCATTTCTACAGACTCAAGAGCAATGCTGGGACTGCATTCCCTGATCATCAGTGATGCTGTATGTCACACTGATCACCATCAGTTTAAAATCACACAGAAAAATGGGAAATCACAATTAAAAGAAAACAAACAGGTGTCTCATTAATTCCTGCTTTCTGTGACTTTTCCTGTGATGTTAGGTGTCCCAGCTTTCAGTTGGCATGGGGCGTGAGCCAGTGGGGCGGCAGTCAGCGAGCACTGGAAGCAGGGGGGAATTCAGGGTGTGCAGAGGAAACAGAGCATGTGATCAGTTCACGGGGGGAAAAAGCTGGAGCTATTTTGGTGGGTGCATATGGCCATTTGGGTTTCCCTAGTTCCAGTTCTTGGGCAACAGTGTTTGTATTTACCTACATTTAACAACTGACCTTTTGAAAATAATAAACCAAACCATGAGGCAAAAGATTGCCTCATCATTATGAGTTCTTCATGCTGCCCAAGATACCACCTATTTTTTCTAAACAGAAAGTAATGACCTTCTAGGGCTTGACGGAATGCCACTCCAATAGGCAAATGGCCTTTGTCTGCCCTTCTCCTGCCAGACTACAAGAGCTGAATCAGTTTAATACATGCTGCCACAGACAATTTATATTTTGCAGTTGTTCAAAACAAGAAGTCATAGTTGTGTAGTGTAACTGCTAAAAACAAAAATTAAAAAATCCTATTTTAAGACACATTATATATTGAACTTAAGCTTCCACCATTCGATTTACAATTCAACAGCCAAAATATATAACAACAACCTCTGTGACAGGAATTGATTTCCATATGATGGGTTTTATGGAGCAGTAAACATTACGGTACTCGGGTGATTCAACGCAGCCATCCATGGCGCTCCATTTTGCTCTGCACAGGTCATATATTGCTCACTCCATACCATGTTAACAGACAGGAAAATGCCAGCTAAATAGAAGTCATATTTTCAGTGTCTCATTTCGAGTGTTCTAGTGCTTGCAGTCTTCGATCTGGTCACAGTTTACATTGTTGAGCTTTAAATGGAGATTATCTTGACAAAGACCTTTTTAAGTCTGAGACATTCCATTTTTGCGTTGAAATACCAGATGTCACCTTCAGATTTCATATATTCTTTCATTCTAATCAACAGCAGACAAACTTTGATCTGACACTGGGTGCTGAAGTTACATTTTCTCCATGCTGTGTGCTAAAGATAATTTTGAAAAACTGTCAGTAAATGCCTGACAGCTTTATTTCTACTTGGTAATTAAAGGGCCTGTCTTGTTTTCCAAATGGCTCTGGAAAAAATTATACCTTTTTGCCAAATTTATGCCTTATACTCTTGTTACTCCTGGTGTTTAAAATAGTCTTTATTCTGTAATTCGGGAACCAGCTCCAATTATTATTATTGGGTGGGGGAGGAGTATTGAGTGGAGGGGATATTCCTCTACTTATTTTAAGTAAATTTAATTCATTTCTCATGAAAGGAGCCTGCCTATAGGCAAGGTAGAGGTAAACAACTTTCCAGCAGTTTAGCTAGGCAATAAGCTTCTCATGTGTGAATACCCACCAGAAGGTACAAACTGGGAAAGGCAGAGCAGTATTTCTCCATTTGTTCTGAACTGCCATGTTCCCAAGTCCTTGCTGATGTCAAAAGTAGCTCATTATTACGATTTTGAAGTGAACCGTGGAGTTTTCAATGCCCTGTGTTATATTTACAGTGTGGTGTGGATTTACTGTGGGGCTGTTGAGGCCATGCCCTGTATGATAAATTGTAACGAGAGAGGATCTCCTCCTCAAAATACCCTTCATGTGCCGAAGATATTGCTAGTAGATTGGAAAGGAATACAGTGAATGTCACTTCTAAATTGCATTTCTTCTACAGAGGCAGTGGAAAGCAATGCTAAGACAGAAAGTCATTTCAGAACAGTCTAGCCCTCGTCTAGCAAGAAAATATTTCAACACACAGTAAATTTTAAGCACTTTAAGAAAGTGATTATTTAATGCTTTAATTTAAATTTAATAATTAAAGATGTTATTTAATGCTTTCCTGAGTCAGAACTAATATCTGGTCATTTAAATAAAATGAAAAATTCTGTAAGCTCAGCCAGAATGCAAAAGTGAAGGCAAACCCCAGTTTGATAAAAGATCTACAGCCCAGGCAGCCTTCCAGCGGGCAGGCATTCTCAAATGTCACTGAAGTTAAGAGATGGAAAATATTTTCTCGTTGCACCAGCTCTGTATCTGAGTTTGCCAACTCTGGGAAAGGCTGTGCTTATTTTTGAAGCAGCTGGGGGGAGAATAACTATATCTGTGGAGTAGGTAAACTCATATGCAAACATATTTTTGTATCTTTTAGAGAATCTACAGACTTCAACCAGAATGGCAGTTACTGAAATTGTTACAAATGCAGCCCAGTGTGCTGAGTTCAGTGAAGTTACATACAGCTAATCTTGTAAGTAGCAGGGCAGCTACCTGCCATTATTCCATGAAAACGTTGGAGGGGAGCATAAGGTCTGGCTGAGCTTGTTTCTTTAGCCACAGGATAATTCCATTAACTCTGCTCTGCTCTGCTTGACTCTGGGATATTTTATTCCTTTCAATAGGTTTTTGCTCCTTAAGCTTACTCATTTGCTTCAAAATACATGCTTATCTGGTTCTCCTGGTCTATATTTGCTTTACTAATAAGTGCTGGATACTGGTACTAATGCCATCACTGAAATAAGTTTGATCTCATGAGTACTGGATGATGTTGAAATAGTGATACTGAATGAGTACATGTTTGCTACTACTGTCTTTTCTGAGAAAAATTATCTTTCTAGTACCAACTTTCTTATGTCCCAGTAGAGTTCTTTTACTAAGGTCTATCTATCTAGTTCTCTCTATCTGTTGTTAAAATATATAAAAATAACAACACCATAGCCATTAATAAGCTACAATCTTTTAATATTTGTTTTTCTTACTAATAGTCTGGAAGTACAGGTTTTATTTGCAATGTGCAGCTTGTTTAACAAAGCCAGACTCTGTTCAGATAAAAATACCCCCATGTAAAATTTTCAGCTCCCCTGCAACAGCCTATGGAGGCAGAAAAGGCAGTTTCATAATCTTTGCTGGCCTGAAGCACTTGATTCTTGACTACTAGGCAATTTGCTAACTATTCTAATTCAAATACGCAAAAGGGTGAGTAAGCAATAAACCATTTCAAATCAATCCATCTGGCAGTAGGTAAAATAGCTATAATGAACAGCATGTTTACAGAGCACATTTCCTACTCAGTCCAGTCATTTGCAGGATTCCGGCCACGGATGTCACAGGTTGTCTAAGAAGCATTAGACGCGAGGAGATGGCTGGATGTGAAAGGGGACTTTGAGGATAATTTATGATGATGGATGTTTGCTGTTCATGCACACTTCATTAGCTAAGTCAGTCCGGCTGGCGCTCCTGGGACTTCTCTGCTTTCCCTGCTGCTGCTGGCCATTTGCTCTGAGTTCATAGGTGAGTGAACACAAACATATGTTTTTGGATGTATGATTTGTTTAATGATGATGTCGTGGTTTAACCCCAGCCAGCAAGCGAGCCCTGCTCAGCCGCTCGCTCGCTCACTCACCCCCGGTGAGATCAGGGAGAGAATCAGAAGGTAACAGCTTGAAAAACTCATGAGTTGACATAAAGACAGTTTAATAGGAAAGGCAAAAACCATGCACGTGAGCAAAGCAAAGAAGGAATTAATTCACTGCTTCCCGTGGGCTGGCAGGTGTTCAGCCTTCCAGGAGAGCAGGGCTCCTTCACACATAACAGTGACTTGGAAGATGAACACCATCACTCTGAGTGTCCCCTGCTTCCTCCTTCTTCCCCCCGATTGATATATCGAGCATAATGCCGTATGGTATGGAAAATCCCCGTGTGCAGCTGGGGTCAGCTGCCCCAGCTGTGTTCCCTCCCAACTCCTTGTGCACCCCCAGCCCTCTCTCTGGTGGGGTGGGGTGAGAAGCAGAAAAGGCCTTGATGCTGTGTGATCATTGATCAACAATAGCGAAAACATCCCTGTGTTATCAACATTGTTCCCAACGCTATAAAAAAAACCCCAAACAAATTAACTCTATCCTAGCCAAAACCAGCAGAAATGACTGAGGAATGCGTGAGGCATCTCTTACGGAGCTGTTAGAATTCATGTTAGAATGCATGTTCTTCAATATAGAGGCTGGAAAGGATATACTGTAGTATTTTCCTCTTCTGTAGGCACAGCAAACACACAATCTATTGAGTTTCTGTTTTAAATATGGCAGTTTTACTTTGACTTGAGATACTCTGGGATCTAACAAGATCCTGAATTCACTCCCAACATGAGAAGCTTTGTATTTGTCTCAGCCAACGCTATCAGCATAATGTCTTGGTATTATGAATCTGGATTGCCTTCAGTGGGAATACAAGTCTCACTAAATAATAGCAAGGTTTGGCTTTGTGTGTGCAAAATTATTAGCAAATCAGTAGTAGCAGCAAAAGCAACTGAGTAGCTGTCTAAAAAGCAAAAACATGAAATGCTTTCCAGTGATCCTGAACACAACAGCTAAAATCACACCAAGCTAACAGTCACACCACAATGGTGGTAGCACACCGTTTAGCAAGGATGAGTCAATTCTTTTGCTTTGTGAACAATGAATAACACCAAATTTTTACAGTTACAATCAAATTCCTTGGGTAAATACAGGTGGAAGGGTTCATACAGGCAGGAACAATATCATGTACCTCCCAGATTTTTAATGACAGAAGATACTAAATAAGTATGTATTTTGTACCTCTTTTTTTCGGCATGACGGCTTCCAGGAAATAGTGACAAGGACAGTTCTGGACAGAGGATTTATTCAGGTTGCTCCATGCAGGTGAAAAGTGTGATAGCAATAGAACTGAAAATGTTACACTAAGAAGCAAGATTGAAAATTATAGAACAAGCCCCCTTGATAAATTCAGATTGCTGATGCACAACTTGCCACTGTCATCAAGGCACCTCTGCAGGTCTGTTCAGACAACCAGTATTCATCAGCAGGGACTGAGGCTGCATGTCTACCACATGAGCATCTCAGCAGAAAATCTTCTTTAAACATGTGTTCCCACTTCCTTCCAAACAGCCATGTTTTTTCCTTCACTTACGCTGCAGGTATTGCAAATTCAGCATGACAACTGAACTGACAAAACACTCCAAGGATAGGCACAATGGTAAAAATGTGTTGTTATACTGATAATGGAAGTACTTATATTGGAAATAGTTGTCCTTGAAACCAGTATTCACTAGCCCAGTATAATTGTCTTATACTAAATAGCTTCCTTATTGTACCTTTATTTTTTGATAAAGTTTCTATGGTTAGCATTTTTTTAAATAGCTGCAATAGTTCTCATACTCTGAATTGGAGTAAGCTAACTGAACTGATGAAACTGTGATGGGTAGAAAAGGCCTCCTTCCATGCTTACAGACCTTCTTCCATACTTATGTTGAAACATCTCCCTTCTGTCCGAGGTGCTGTGATGCACATGCTGCAGTCCTGGGCATCTCCTCAGATCAAAGGAAATACAAGCGAAGTATTAGCCCTCTTTAAGTTCACTGCACACTCCAGTGTTTAAAGCCCTCCTCAGGTCACATTTCTTAATATCCTTTAACTCAAACTCTGTTTCCAAAACTCATCCACTTCTCTGGATGTTTACACTGAATGCATGAAGAAAGCCATGCCTCTCCTGTGTTGCCCATCCTAGGATTTGCACAGTGACAGAAGATCTTAATATGTCTGCAGAATGGATTGAGCCGAGAACCTGCCCTCTCATTCAGATTTAGCACCACATCTACCAACATCCTGACTCACAAAAGAAAGACTGAGGTGCAGACCATTGTAATTGTATTGCTTTAAGTCTTGCTATGGAAACATATTCAGCTAATTTTCAAAAAGTTTAGTTAAATAATGCTTATACTAGACCTGAATGTAAGCTGATCTGAAATTCAGTCATTTATGTCACTATAATTTTCTATATACCTGTAAGAACCACAAAGCACAGATCATTTTCCTACATTTAGTACAAATCAAGTAATTGGGTTGATGCTCACATTTTATTTTGTATTGGTGTTACATATAGTGTTATTTTACTCTATTATGGGCCCTGTGAGCAGACAGCTACTTCCTTTCTTCTGTGAGCTGTCTCATAGCTTTAAATTGATAGCTCCTGGAGGAGAGAGACAGCATGTGACATGTGTACAGAATCCAAGACTGATAAGGGTATGCTTTTATTCATTTTAATAACTTAGAAGGAGTGAAGATTGACAGTTCAATCACTCATTAATAAAGACTGACTTTATTCCCATTCATGAAACAGATAGTCAGATTTTAAAACATTTTTAAACCACTATTATTATTATTATTGTTATTATTGTTTGATTTAGTACTTTCCCCTCATATGAAAGTGTAGAAAAATCTCTGCCAACAAACAGAATTTGAATTAGTCTGAAAACTGCCCCAAGATTACTGATCTGTTTCAGTTGTTGGTTGGGTTTTTTGTTTTTTTTTTAATATCTTTTCTGTTTACAGACTGATAACAGGCAGGACTTAAATAAATGCTCACTGTAGTTAAACATGTTGCTAAACCTCAGCAGAGCCACAGGACTAATACACCATTCCAGACAAGAGAAGATCAAACTAGGTTGTGTTACTTTTAATTTGCTGTGGATGGAGGTCTCTGGCTCACCTTGACTGAATAAAAACATTAATGACAGAGGTTAATGATAGAGTCCACTGTGAAGGACTTGACAGAGCAGACTCAAGCCTTGTCCCATTGGTCACTGAGGGATGTCAGTGTTGACTGTGGCTTTTGCAGGTTACCAGGCTGTAGCTTGTGTGAGAGCAGCCTGGACACTCCTGTGGTGGGATGGGCAGGACCAGCTCATGGAAAATAAAATCACCACACAAACCCAGCCTCAACATGCGTGCAGGGTAAAGGAAGCAATCACACAATCATGTAAAGTCTTTTCCTCTATTCGAGGAAAATAGTTAGAACTATTCCTCTTTCAATTCCTTTGAAGACCTCTTCAAGCTTTCCCTTCCAAAGCAAGGTTTAGTTAGATTTGAACTGTTTCACACCCATTTCTTGCCTTGATTGCACTGTCAAATGGGATTGATTTGTCAGCTTCTCTTGTTGTCTGTTCATGTTCTACAATAAGATGTCAATCTCCCAGACCTAAGAAGCTCATAGGGTTTTTTTGGCACTGAGTCACATTTTCTGTGGTTTGGCTGTGAAAATCGTTGTTCTCATTCTTGTGTTGACTGATTAGGTGAAGGGCAGATAAAGACAATCTCGTTATTTGTAAAAAAAGAAAAAAACCACCCCTTGCTTCAGCTGATTGGGTGGAGAGAAGGTTTTGTTCCCATAGTAACATTTTGCATCCAAACCTGCAGAAATGAGGCCGGCTACAGGCATTTCAAACATGCTGCTTTTAAAGAGCAGGTTGTACTCTACAATGTGTTTTCATTTTTACATCTGACAGAATTTTTCAGTAAACACCAGAGGAAAAAAAAAGAAAAATCTTTGCATCCACATATGTGAAACTGGAGCCTGGTGATATTAGGTGTGCTCCAGAGCACCCCTTGAACTGCTCTTGTAGAATGCTCTGTACTATCAGTTGTCTGGACACCAGAACTTTAAGTAAAAACCAGTCAGCCCAAAGCTCAGATGTCACTTTTGTAAGAGTTCTTTTACTGCCAGTGGAGTCAACACCACTGAGCACGATGTGTGGAGGGAACTGGCTAGTAGGCTGAGGAAGAGTAAAACCCATGCAGGAGGTTATACCTCAGAGAGCTGGGGCAGCACTAGGGGGTGGGCTGTTGGATTCTTGCAGAAGTGACAGATAGGATGAAGGAAAAAAAGGTCTTTCCCAATACAAGGAGCTGCTGAAGGAAGACACCATTGGACAAAGATTGGAAGATAAAAGCAGTTTATGTTCTGGGTTTTTTCACCCTGTAAAGGTTGATCATACAGTAGCAGGGGTAATTTTTGTGGGAGTTGGACTTCAATGACAGAGGGACAAGACAGGGAATGTATTTTGCTTCAGGACTTTCGGTTCATTTGTGAAAAACTAGAAAATAAGGACAGTGCAGAAGAAATTTGTAGCAGTCTTTAGGGAAGATGATACAAACTGGCCCTACCTCTTTGGCTGCTATCCAGCTGTGTTTTTCCAGACAGACCCTCTCAATCAGCACAAGTCTTGTTCAGGCAGAGCTGGAAGATTCCATTTATTTATCCCGGATTTCACTTTGGCAGATACACAGCTCAGCGGGACAGCGCATGTCAGAAGCACAGTGGTTTGGTCCAGGAAAAAATGATTAATTCCTCCAGGAGGACAAAACTGCCCACAGAATACACACATAGAGGCATTGTTAGAGTATTTTAAGAATGATATATTAGGATACAATGATATTTTAATGGGAAATTGCATCACCTTTTCTTTGTGTTTGCCTTTGGCCACTGATTAGCAAAGTAATGACATTAAGCATAACAAAAAGTTGGTGTTATTGGCAAATTCCTTAGTGGGAACAAGTTGAGAGCAATGTAGCATACCAGCTGGTAACGTAAAACTGTAAAATTACCCAAATATGAGAAGGTGGCAAATGGTTACCTAAAGCTTTTTGGAGGGAAGGAAATACAGACAGATTGATTTGAGAAGTTTTGTGGAAGGAAGACACCAAAAAATATGAATGAAAGTCAGAGGAAATAAGAAGCAGGTGTGGTCATGCTGGACGCCAGTTGCTCTCCAGTTATCCAGACTTCATCTGAGCTGTCCAGCATGGGGTGGAATTCCCACCTATCATATTGTGATTACGTGGCATTATTGCATGTGGCTAAAGCTTTTTGAAGTTTAGCAAACTAATGTGGCTTTGTCAAAACAAGCTTAAAATAATTGTACAGTTCTTGTCAGTCCTAATTTTTATTAGAAGGTTTTTGGAGGAGGAAGTGTGTTTTTGTATGGGGTCTGTTCTTGGAGATACTGGATCAATTCCAATAAATCATGCATTGCTTTGTGTCCAGACTTTTTCTGATGATGTCTGGTACTGACAAAGTATGATAAGTGGGCTAAAATGTAGGGGAAAAGGGACACGCAGAGTGATGTAAGAGTGGGTGTACTGATGAGGAACATAGAGGAAGTTACAGCAGCAGAGGGGCAGGAGAATGTGTGTGCCAAGGGCTATGTACAGTCATAACAACTGATAAAAATCACCAAAAAACACCACAAAAAACAAAAACAATGATGGGATGAAAGAGTGGAAACACAAGCAGTCCTGAGGCCCTGAAATGGTGTTATCTCAGATAAGACAAGTCAGCAAATTTAATTATTTGCTGCTGTTTGGCCAGATGGCCTGGAGTTGTATCAAAAATCCCTACCCACCACATTTCTCAATAGGTCTGGATTCCAAACTTTTCATCTACCTTAAAATGCTTATGTTTTCAAAATATTTAAGCGATGTACTTAAACTTTCACAGCCCCAGAAAAAAAGTGCAGAGGTCAACAGTGCAAGAAGGAGGCAGAGTTGTTACCAGAATGTAATTTAAAAATATGCAATGAGGTAAGTTATCTAATACAACTTTGGACAACAGGATCCATATCCAGGGCAAATGGCTCAGCCCTGAATTGAGAAGACAAAAGCCCTGTCCTTGAGATGGGAACCAGACTTCCAACACCTGTTGATAGATATCCCAAGGAGATTGCTCTCTGAAAAATCTCTTTCAGTTGCTGACCTTGGATAGTTTCTGGCTCATCAGGCGATGACACCTGTTCCAAAGTATTGAACCCTACTAATGGATTAAGCCAAGGTACCAAGCACTGAAGTTTGGAGTATTCTAAGAACCCCATACCTGTAATTTTAGCATTGCAACACCCGAATCTCAAGATTCCAGCTCTTTTTTAATCATACTCTGAGATTTTCTTCAGAAAAGAAATTACTCCAGAGCACATATATTTTCATGACTGTAACTACAGAGAAAAAAATCTAAATACCCAGAGCAGATTCCCCTATGTCTATGGTCTAGGAGTATTGCTGATGTTCTTATTATTTTTTATTATCCCATTTCACTTATTGGTAAACTAGTAGTTGTATCAAGCTTACACAATAAAACCTCATGCAAGCAGGACGTGCACTTCAGTAAGAAGTGACTGGGGGAAAGGAAAGCTGTTGTGTTGCAGTGGGGTTTCCTG
>VYZQ01026914.1:26695-57891 GCA_013400655.1 Mystacornis crossleyi | reverse complement strand
TGCCGGGGTAGCGGCCCCGCCGTGCCGCGCCGAGCCCCGCCGTCTGCGGGGGCGGCGGCCGCGGAGGGATGGAGCCGGCCGGCCCCTGCCGGGCGCAGTTGGGCTCCGCCAACGACTCTTACCGAAACTGTAGCGCCGAGGAAGTGATTTACCAAGATGCCACCCCCCTCTCCGGGAAGATCGTGCTCGCCGTCGTCCTGGCGCTGGTCACCCTGGCCACGGTGCTCTCCAACGCCTTTGTCATCGCCACGGTCTACCAGACGAGGAAACTCCACACGCCGGCCAACTATCTGATCGCCTCGTTGGCCGTCACCGACCTCCTCGTCTCCATCCTTGTCATGCCCATCAGCACCATGTACACTGTGACCGGCAAGTGGACGCTGGGTCAGATCGTCTGCGATATCTGGCTGTCCTCGGACATCACCTGTTGCACGGCGTCCATCCTGCACCTCTGTGTCATCGCCCTGGACCGCTACTGGGCGATCACCGACGCCGTCGAGTACTCCACAAAACGGACTCCCAGGCGAGCAGCGGGTATGATCGCACTGGTATGGATCTTCTCCATCTGCATTTCCATGCCCCCTTTGTTTTGGCGGCAGGCGAAGGCCGAGGAAGTATCTCACTGTGTTGTGAACACGGACCACGTCCTGTACACCGTGTACTCCACAGTAGGAGCCTTCTACTTCCCCACTCTGCTGCTGATAGCCCTCTACGGGAGGATCTACGTGGAAGCCAGGTCGCGGATTTTGAAGCAGACGCCAAAGAAAGCAGGTAAAAGACTAACGCGGGCACAGTTAATTACAGACTCCCCGGGGTCGACCTCTTCCGTCACGTCCATAAACTCCAAGGCTCCCGAGGGATCCAGCGAAACGGGCTCCCCCGTGTACATGAACCAGGTGAAGGTGAAGGTCTCGGACGCCCTGCTGGAGAAAAAGAAGCTGACGGCCGCTAGAGAGCGGAAAGCTACAAAGACTTTAGGGATTATTTTAGGAGCCTTCATCGTGTGTTGGCTGCCCTTTTTCATCATCAGCCTGGTATTGCCTATTTGCAAGGACGCTTGCTGGTTCCACATGGCCATCTTTGACTTTTTCACGTGGCTTGGATATCTCAACTCCCTCATCAACCCCGTCATCTATACTATGTCTAACGAAGACTTCAAACAAGCTTTCCACAAACTCATACGTTTCCGATGCACAGGCTGAAATGTTGAATGCGATGTGTTCCCCGGGGCAGCCCCCATGCACGCCCGCGCCCGGCGCCACAGGTAGGTCCGCGCACCCCGCCCTGCCCGGAGAGCCGCGGCACTCGGGGCGCGACGGGTCGGGGGGAGGAGGGGTGGTCGGAAATGGGGCCGGGGGGATGCGACCCCACAAACAGCTGGTGTTCAGACCCATCCCAATTGGGGGCGAGCACTGGGAATGCTCCACGCTTCTGACATTTCACGGTGTGTGTGTGTGCGCGCGTCGTCGTCCTGCCCCCCCCCCCCCCCCCCCCTCTCGCGGGGAGTGACTCACGGCAATCTGCTTTTCATTCCACCTATTAAACCAATCTGCCGCCATTTCGTATGCTAATACCCGTGTTTCGGCCAATTAGTGCTAAACGGCACTTGCTTCCGAGCCCGCAGCCGAGCTCCCCGGAGAGCGCCGGGGCCGGGCCGGTTCCCCCGCCCGCGGCGGCTTCCCCGGTGCCTCCTCCCGGTCCCCGCCGGCAGCTGCAGGCACCGCTGGGCAGCTGGGCGTGCAGCCTCCTTGGACGGGAGTCGATGCAGCCCCAGTACCAATGGCATTTTGTTTTTTCATTGGTTTGTTGTTTTTTGTTGGTTTTGTTTTGGTTTTTTTTGCAAGGAAGGGAGGTAGGACAGGCCCCAGATGAAGGCTGCTGACAAAGTCCAGCCCTACTTCTTCTTGGCCTTCTCACGGCGCCGGCTGCTCCTGCGGGAGCGGAGCCGGCTGCGAGCAGGCGTCCCGAGGGGAAAGCTGCCCTTTAGCCACCGTGGGAGATTCCGCAGCTCGGTGTGTCTCTTCACACGCGGAAGGGCTTTGTCTTTCCGCACCTCTTGACAGCAGTGGCTGCCAGCTCATCGCTGAACTCAGCGCCACGTTCTGCAGAATGCATACATGCCTTTATTGTGATACTTTAATAATTCTGCCAATCTTTTGCTTTTTGTCTGCAGAATCAAGTTGCTATTGTAAAGACCCACTGCTTGAAACTTCCCCAAGCCCAGTTGCCAGACTCATGATGCTGCAAAAACGTCAATACATTCTGCCACCAAACTGCTCAGCTCTGCGTTTCAGTGTAATGACTCTGGCAGAGATGCTGTTCCAATAGGCACGCAGATCAGTTGCAAAAATAAAAAAGAGGGCAGCCTCGAACCAAGGTCTATAATTCATCTGGAATGAAGAAAAAAAGTTTGAGAGTAAACTCCATTTATTTTGCAGGCTTAACTTCTTAATTTGTTCTTCGGCCGGTTGTAGGGGTGTGCACAAGAGCACAGTTGTCTCTGTCTGTGTTGGTAGCATAGCTGTACTTCTGCACACCTGTAATTTCTTTCTTTCAGTGGAAAGAGTTGCTCCGTTCACTCATGAGGCCAAGAGGAGAAAAAAAATCACATTTAAAATAGAAGCATCGCGGTAAATTCTGTAAATGACTCCTCCAGCTGAACATGTGTGAGAAGTGACAGTGTGCAAAAGTTTTATATTTGTATTTCAAAACAATAGCAAATGCAAATGATCTAGAAACAAGAGTTGTAGACCTGTTCAACTGCACTGCATATCTGTAGTCTGTCCTCGTAGTTGCCTTTAGAAAGTACATACTTCTTGCTTTTACTCCCTGAGAGCAGAAATCAAGAAGTCCAATGACCTTTTCCATAAACCAGCTGGGAATAGAAGTAGCAGTTTGATGTTGTAACCATGTTCTCCATTTTGTGTCGGTTGCACACCCTTACCGCATGAACCACTGCGAAATTTAGAATTCTCTAAGTACTTAACATTATTTAGTGTATTTGGTAAAGAAGTGAAGCAGTTTGCTCTTTCAGAAGAGCTATTTCACCTGCAAAATAAATACCCATGAATCATGAATTAACTGATGTTAGTGAAATTTCTTGCCTCCCTACTTCTCCCCTATGTTTTTTTTTTTTTTTTTTTTTTTTTCTTGTTTTGTTTTTTCTCTTTTTCTCCTGATTGGACCTTAAGACAGGTCTATGCGTATTCGGCAGAGTTTCAGGATATGGTCCACCTGCTGTGATAGAACTGCATTGATTGTTCCTCTTATGTGTAAATGAAAATGAGTATAAACAATAAAACGCTTGACTGTGTTCTCAAGAGTGGTAACAATTGTGTGACTGAAAGGAGTATTTATTGGTTTACATGCTTTCTCAGTATTGACTTTTTAGGTAACACTGATTTGATGAGTCACTCAAGAAAGCACTTGGTGAAGGCTGAAATTACAAGCTTCAGTTGGTTGTCAGTTTTTTAACAGGCAGCTTTACTTTCATTGTAGCTGGTTCTGTTAGGCATAATTCTTAGTGTTTTCATGTAATGTCAGAATAGATGTTTAGGGTTCTTCCTGAATATTTTTCTTACTTCTTTAAAAGCAAACAAAACTTACTTTAGCATTTGGTGGGTACTGTAATCAATGTTCTTTTAAAGATGTGTGTATGTATTCTAGATGGGGGCTGTTAAAAGACTGGAAAAATCTTACATGGTTTATCTGCCTGCTATTCTTCAGAGTTATTCAAATAATAAGGATTTACTTACTTAACTGAATGGTAAAGAAAGTATGTGACCCTCTGCTTCTACTGGTCATAGGCAGAAGGAAGGCTCTAAGATACAAATTAAAGCAGTGGAAAATAAACATATTCAGTAATTTGAAGAAATCTAAAAGAATTGCCTTAAAATTCCATACGTCTAAAAAACAGAACTGCTATACTATGGTTCTAGAAAGTACCCTCTTAAGTTATTACAGACAAATGTGATAAGAGGAATTTTCTAAAATGCTATCTTATTTGATTGAAATGCCTGTAATAATTTAAAATTTAAGCTTTTTTTGCATATATGGTGTGGGGAAAAAAGCAAGGAAGCTAACATAAAACAATGCTTAACCAATTCTCATTTGTCATCTTCTGATCTTGTGGAGTGAATTTTGTTTTCCTCAAATTCTTTCTCACTAAGCTTTTGACATGTGTGAAAAATGGAAAATGAGATTTAAAGTAAGTATTCTCATCATTTCCAGAGAGTTGAGTTTTCTGTCAGTTTTACAGAGTTAGGAGGCTTGGAGAACAGGGAGGTTCAGGAGTTGGACTTTGTGTTCCTCACACTGTTGGAATATACTTTCATCTTCAGCAACTGGCAGCAAATACTCCCAGCTCCCTGTTGTGATGTGAGGATTTTGCTGAGAAGCTAATTCATCAGGAAAAAATTCTTCTAAGTTTATGCTGAGGCTCTGAACTTTCTGCACAAGCAAACATTTAGATAGCCACGCTCGCTCTTGGGAAGACAGTGTGGAAGCTGTCCTGAGTGACTTGGGGACAGAGGAGAGGAGGCCGACTTGAGCCCTGCTGAGGTACCTGGTTGTTAAAGGCCTTGTGCTGCTGGAGCAGCAGCATCTACTTCAGGAAACCATTCACACAGGGGGATAGGTAGAGTGAGGACATGCATCTGTTCGCAGTGAAAGAGAAGAAATGTAGGGCAAACGTTGCTCAGTTCTGGAAAGTATAAATATGTAAAGCATGTTCCATGATTCACGTAGAACGTTTTAGGGTGGGAAGAGTGTCCCATGTGAGCTTTGCATCTCTGTGACTGGCAGAGCGTGTCCTCTTTGAACCTAGATTTTAAAAGATGCTCAGGGATGTGGTGGTAAAGTGTTGACTCTCTGAAGAGGCTGAGGATGTTGCTGTCCTGCTTCTCCACTCCCTTGCTGTGCCTGATCACTGCACTCTGCCTCTGGGAGGATGGAACATCTGAAATTTTTAGTAGGAGAGGCTGTCCTTTCTGTCCACCCTCTGTCTGTATTCCTGTGGAAATGGCTCAGTGAATCCTGCCCCTGGGTGCTTCCTCATGGGAGCCTCTTTGTGACTGCAGGTAAACTCCAAAGGTGCCTAGCCCATGCTGTTCCAGTCTTTCTTTACAGAAGCAGCATGCCTTTCTTTTATCTATTGCTTGCCTTGGGTTCAGACACTCAAATGATGCTCTTGATACAAATCTCTGCTGGGCACTGAGGTTTGAAGTTGAACACACACTTGCAAACCTTGTGTTACCTTTTTTCATGGTAAGGGATATGTGTGTGATAGTGTTGCTGACTCCAAGTGCTGTGAGACACGTGGCAGTTCAACAGTCGTTGCCATTGTGAGAGCAGCTGTTTGCAGCCTAGTATTTTCCTAGTATTTCTCAGTTTTATTTAAGAGGCATTTCTCACTTTCCCGATTAATAAAACACAGATGCAGAATATAGAAAATGAGAGGGGAAATCCCTTGCAATTAACCTTCATATGGCCATACAGCAGCCAACAAAGTTCTGCCTCTTCTGCTTGAATTGGAAGAATAAAATACCTTGACTAATGTGCCAAGTCTCCATGTGATAAAAGGGATCTCAACTGATTGTCTGGACATTTACACCATATTCCCTGCCCAGAGCATTTGAAGAAGCTGGTCTAGCCTTCAGCCTCACGGAGGGCTGTTTAGAGTAGGGATGACTCCATTTGGAGCAGCTGATTTCCACCCTCCGTTGCCCCTGCCTGCAAAAAGCCAATCTGGATTTCATCAGGAGAATACTCCAAGTGCTTTCTGATTTTAAAATGCTGCTCCTGTGTTCCCTTGATCAGAAAAGACTGGATATTGTCAGAAGTAAGGGCTTTTACATGAAAATCCAGTTCCGTCTAAAGCTATTCTTTCTGGAAGCAAAGTGAAAATGACAAGTAGTAGTAACATTGGAGAACAAGCATTGTAGTTTGTAGCAGCAAATCAGGTTGAGCAGTGTGGCTGAGAGCAATTCTGCAAGCACGTAGTAAAATTCTGTTCAAATTGAAATGTAGCAGAGATTGAAGAACAGGTTTCTCCACCAAACAGAGGCTGTAGCATAGAAAGACTTCGAGGAAGTCATCCAAAATCTCCAAGCCTTGACCAGGGTGTAAGCAAAAACACAGGGTTACTACTCCTGCTTCTCATGACCCCAGCAGACAGGTGAGCAGGCAGTTTCAGAGAGAAGAACCATGCCCAGAGACATGTAAGAAAACTACAGGTGTGCATTTATGGAATGAAGTAGGTGATTACTCCTTTTTTGTGTGTTGGGAACCTTGTTGTCTTTAGAGGAACCAAACATACTTGAGATACATCCTTAAAAACCCCTCTACGTCAGTACACAATAATGAGTGGTTCGTAGTAAGAGTTTTTTACATCCCAGCAGTTAGTACCTAAAACACAGAAGCAGTTTTAGTGAACTCTCCTACAGCAGTGACTCTGGCTGATAATGAGCTTGAAACATTTAAGCACAGAATGATCATATAAAAAAGAAAGCAGAAAATGGGGCTTTTTAATCAATCACATGTTAAGCTTGAAAGATGTAATACAACAGGCAACTCAATAGGTGAGGTGAGAAGGACATCCACAGGATATCAAATCTACAATATAGAGATCAAAATCTCATACTGAGTCATTTTCAAGAGCTGGAGAAAGAAAATCTTTGCTGTTCTTTTCAGAGATCAAACTACTTGCAGTCATCCTTATAAAGGAACAAGAGTTTTTTATTGTCTTTATACAAATAATACTTTGAAGGCTACAAACAGATGGAGTTCACGGCTGCAGGGCTTTCACTGAGCAATCATATGTTCTACCTTTTAGGCTGAATGGTCGTAGAAAAATAGGAAAGGCATGAGCAGGGGGTGATTATGTAAAACAACCCCTATTTGGTATTTCTTTCCTTATGCAGAACCAAGGCAAAAAGTAAGAACAACAGGAAAAAATAAGGTCTGGAAAATTTAGGCACTCATGATGTTACACAGATTTTAGGAACAAGTTTAGGGCTGAATGGGGAAAAAATAATAAATGTATTTCCAGAATTCAGAAAAATGAAAACTAAATTAGAATTTTCCTTCCATCCAGATACCTCAGGGCTTCCACTTTTGTAATATTACTTATATAACACCATTTCTAAAAATCTTAATATTCTCAAATATGTTGAAATTAGCATTTTTTAATACATTCATGTCCACTTTTATATTAAGGCTTACATTTCCCAAGCTCATCCACTCTTTTTCCTATAGATTTAAAATTTCAATTCATGCCCTTTCCTACCTGTATGTTGTGTTTAGAACAAAAATCTCATTTGGACTCAGCCCTCTAATATCCAGTCTCTGAAAAGATGAGAAACACTGTTTTCAGAAGGAATATTGGGATAAGTACATTTAAGAGAATTACTGCAAAAGCATGCAAGGTTCCTTGTTCCTATCTACAGGAGCAGGCTGTTCTTCCCTGAACTTGGTTCCTAGAAGAATCTAAGGTAAATTTGGAAGATGCAGGTATGATGGAAGTAGGACCATAAACCATTGCAGACATAGAGAACAGCCAGGTGTTTGGGCAGCAGAAGGAAAGCATCAGTGCTAGGTTCTTACTGGGACGGGTCTCTCTGACCTACAAGGGACATACCAAAACTCTACATTTAGTTGGATCCAGAAGGATTCAAAGGAGTGGTATATAGGTGAGAGACGGCGAAGGAACACTCATTCTCTCGCCCCTGGGTCTGTGTGCCCCTGGCTCAGAGCAGCTCTGACACGGGAGCTGTGTGGCCATGGATTGGGCTACTGGGTGAACAATGTAAGGGGAGCCAAATCCAGTGGCCTTGTGGAGTGAGGCTGCACAGCTCCGTGCCCCAGGTCCAATCAGTAGTGAGGCTGAGCGTGTTTCCCCAGCTGCATGCAGACATATATATGCGCAAAACACACACACACACACACACACACACACACACATATATATGTACCCATACTGCAAGCTACGTGCATCAGCACAGACAGAGGTGCTCAGTGCTCACACCAACACAAACAGTCCCGACGGCCTCATGGTCCTCACCTCTCTGGATAAGCAGGTTGGGGGTCCACTAGAAATAATTACACATATCTGTCTACATATATGCATATGTATAAGGTGGATCCCTCCAGCTGCTGGGCTCAAATACCAAATCCCAGTGTCCAGTTTTTTTCACCTGGACATAAGAATCCTCAGTGCTGTAGCCCCACTGCAGCTGCTGGTACAGGTCATTGCATATACACACGTGCATGCATGCACATACACCCTGTAGGGATGTCACAGTAGCACACACACACATGCACCTGGCTCCCAGGGCACTTCACCCGCTCTCTGGATATCCTGACTTAATTTTTGCAAGTGATCACGCACTTACGCATGTTGGCCTCGCCAGTTTTTGCGCTGCAGACACACAGCTCCTCCCAGCCATGAGCCCACTGCACTTACTGGCTTTTAGATCTCCAGCCACACATATGCACACAAGATAGAGACACAGGGTATGGCCAGGCAATTGATACCAAACAGCTCTGCTTTACACAGGGCCAGTCCCTTTTATCCTTTTATCACTCATCATGTTATTTGTTCCTAAACTTGTTCCTCTGCAAATAGTCTTGATCCCTCCTGTTCCTCAGCTTTGGTTTCTCCACCAACCATTGCATTCTAAATTTTGTGTTATCCCCAAATGCTTTTCCCTTGCATCTCATAATGCATCCCATATCCATAGGTAATGATCTCCTCCAGTCCTAAAAGTGGTCTTGTTGACTCCTTGTCGTGGGTTTTATGCCTGGACACAGGAGCTCGTGTCCCACAGAACCACGTGCCACTGTGCCTCTGTGCTCTTCTGGGCTTGTGGAGATGGGCCTTTGATGGCTCTTTGGCCCCTCCACCATGGGTCTGGGAGGAGCTGAGGGTGGTGCTGTTTGGCTTGCCTCACCTGCCATTGTCCCTGTGCTCCTTTGTAGGCTTGCAGATGAGCTTTTTAACATGCAACATAACATTTTCTCTCTTTCAGGAAAAAAATAGAAGGAAAATAGCTCGCAGCCACTGTTCCAGATGTCAGAAGACTAAATGTCTAAACTAATTTGAACTAACTAGGATATCAGAAACTATCTACCAAAATATAGCAAGAGCATAAAAAAATTTCTTGTGAAGTCTTCGTGTTGAATGAATGTATGGACACCATAGGCAAAGTGCAATTATTTAGATGGCCACTAAGCAGTCTTCAGCAGCTCACAAATGCGTATTTCAGAGCTGTTCTCTGTTTTGGGACCTTGAAAAATAATGATCTTTGTGTGTCAGGTCAGAACCAGATTTTTCATCTCCCGAGGTTTAGATCTTACATATCAGACAGCTAGCTCTGAAGTGCCTTTGTACAAGGTTCTGGTATTTTGATCCACGCTAATGGAAAAGATGATTGAAGGAATCATCATGGTAAGTTAATCAGTCTCTTTCATTTATACATACTTGTGCTTTGGCTAAAATTTTAGAAGGAGCCACCATCAGTTTCTTATGAGATTGCCAGTAAGGCAATGGTCAAGTACTGGTGCCTGGGTAATGTACTCACATACTTAAATATACTTCAGAGCAGTATATTTACATGCAACTAAAACAAGAAACCAATAACCTCCTTGCTTTCAAATAAGAGAAGAGATGATCTCAAGTGTGTGATTTGGGGCCTCACAGGAACCTTCAGGAGAAGCACTGTCCTCCTCTTGGACAACAGCCAAGTCCCACAGATGTGTATGAGACACAGAATATTCAACATTTTCACTAGAGAGGCTTGGAAAATCAGTGAACAAAGGCAAGTAATGCTGAGAAGGGCAAAATAATGCAATATGGGGAAAAAAATTCCACTTATGAATGCACAATGAAATCACGAAGGCTTTTTTTTAGACACGCTAGGAACACTTCTCTGTGAAAACAACTGCAGTCAAAAGAGCAAACAAATGATTGCATATAGAAAACAAGGCAGAAGACAGCATTGCTTCAACTTGTAAATTCGTGTCCAGTTTCCTGCATGCTACAAGGTCAAATCTGCCTCAAAAATGATATAGTAGAATAGAAAACATTCAGGAAAACAGAGAGTATCTTCAGGGTGTATCTGGAGCCTCATCTGGGCACAAGGCATCTCATATTCCACCTGCCAAGATAGCTTCGACAGTGCTCGAGGCTTCCTCTTTGTACCATGCAAGGACAACTCAACAGCACAGCAAGGAGAAGCACATTCAGAGTACAACCATTATTGTAGGAGACAACACATTTCTAAATGCAAATCTGCTTGTTCGGATTCCACCGTGTCTGAAAATCCCAAGGAGCTTTTCTTGTCTTGAGTTGTACTGATGAATGCTGACTCTCCAGCCCATCCTGCCCTGCTTCTGCATTAGGTGGAGAGGAATTAAGACACTTGACTATTCTGACAGTTGACTCCACTATTATATGTTATGTTGCAGCCAAAAAATGGACACTGGATGGTACAATTATGGTTGCATTCAAATGAAGCATCACCTTAGGTTCTGCAGAGTGGGCATCCAGTGAATGAAGTTTCTGGAGCTGGTAGACTGCTTTGAAAATCCAGCGCCCAGTTCTCGATACTCTGGATTATTAAGCAGGTCTCTACACATACACAAGAATGAAATATTAAAGAAAAAAAAAAAGTAGTTATTGTGTAATTTCCCAGAACTGGAGACTCCAGGGTATTGTAAGGAAAGAAGGCTCACACATGCGCCTCTGTATTCTTCCTCAGCTATACACAATTAGGGGGCATTAGCTTTCATTTATGAAGGAAGGATTTTATCTCTTCTGTTTTTAACTTAATCACAGACCTTCTCACTAGTTCATAAATTGGCAGTACTGTAACTCAGTATTCCACAGAAAGAAGTTGGTTGTGAACACCCTGTAGGATAGTCTTGCCCAGCTAGTCTTTAAAATTGCAGTTATTTATTTCAATTAAATAGAAGTTACGAGTACCAGGAGTAATTGATTTCTGCCTGAAATGACAAGTTTCAGTCACACTTCAGTTACAGTTCACAAAATATTCTGAGAGGTTTGTCAGCAGATAAAATTGTGTTCCTTTAATCAGGCTTAGGGTAAGAGCCTAAAGGGATTCCTCCAGGTTTTTTCCAAGCTGCATGGTTACTAGTTCATTTAATAGAAAGAGGTTCTTCGCATTCTTTTGATTTCCTTTACATATGCAATTTTTGCCTGAGTAATATATTTGAGTTAAATCCTTGAATTGGCTGGAGAAAATACTCGTGCTTAAAAGATAAGAATTCAGACCTGTTATTAAAAAGACAGTAGAAAGAATGATGCAGTGTTTCCCCTGGTGTTTAATGAAGCAGATGTTCCTAAGCAGAGGAGCAACACTGGGGTTTGTATAGTTGCGGATAGCTTTATAAGAAAAAAAAGTGGAGATTTTTAATGCTTTTAAAGTAACCCTAAGTGTTGTTTTCAGTTATTTGAAAAGTTGAAGTTTTTGAATCTATTTTTTTCTAACCCAAGATTTGTGTCCTTCCCTGTCCCAATGTTTTATGTATTCCTAAAAAAATGACTTACGAAACTGAAAATTATGAGAAAGGAATAACACAAAGGAGTATCGATACTGGCAAGGAAAATTATATCTTCTCTAAAAGATTCTCTTATTGTGGCAGCAGTTCCTTATTTGAGGGACCTACATTTATCCAAATGAATGCTTCCTAAGTCCCAAGGAAAACTTTCAGGGCTAAAAGTCTCATTTAGCTCTAAACTTCCTATTTTCTGACCCACTGTATTAGTAAAGAAGTACAGTTGTTCCACACTGCTGTGGAGTTCATGTTGGCGTGTATTTATTTCCTTTACTATCTGAAATTACTGCAATTTTACTTTCATATACTGCATAAAAGGCTGCTGGAGGCAGTGGAGGATATACCAGTTCCTTTGACTGAGGGAGCGTGAGCTCCATTAGCGACCAACCATCGCTATTTTGGAAGGTTTTTAGACCCCTGGCTGCCAGTAGACAGTGATATTACATCAGTAAATCAGTCAGCTCTCTGTCCAGAAAGCTCTGGGCATTCAGGGGTAAAAGCAGCCATAGCCTCCCGTCAGCTGCTCTTGGGCTGCACATTACACACCACGGAGGGGCTGGCAAGACTGCTCTGGGACTCATGGAGTCCAGGACCTGGTCCGCAGAGCCAGGCAGCCCCACATTTAGGCTGGGAAGGGCCTGTGAGATGCTGGCAGGGACATGACTGGGACTGAGGGTGCTGCCACAACAGCTCATCTTGGCTCAGCGGGAATGCCTGAGATGGCTCCCGCTGCTCCTGGGGAAGAGGTACAACCAGCTCCCATTTCTCAAGAGAGAGTCACGAGGATTTGGAAAAGGACTTGGCAAGCGGCCCAGGAACAAGAAAGATAGAGGAAAGTGCTTTTTCCTTCATTTAGTAAGCATCTGGCCTATCTGAAGGACAGCTGATGTTTAGTACAAACAAGCCTTGTGTTTGAGTGTCTGGACACTTCATGATGTTATGATCAAAAGAAACAATAGATAGATAAATACTTTTATATTGCTTGACCTCGATGAGCAGCCTAACAGCTCATTTCCCAGCCTCACTGCATGTAAGAAGGTATTAAATGAATTTCATTTTTCCTTGAAATGCTCGAATTCAGTGTGAGGCAATCTCTCATCATATCTGCTGAGACCTCCTACCCCAGGGAAAATAACTTTTGTTCTGCTCCCCATGTATTGCTACTCTTCACCTTTCCAAGGGGCCTGAAGTCTTCACTAGCCCCAGTGGTTGCCCAAGTTGTGTTTTGCAGTTCTCTTCCCCTGCACCAAGGCCACATCACCCGCCATAGCACCCATCTCGTGGGCACTGCTCCATGCTGTGGATGCCCTGAGGCCCTGTAGCAGTTTGCTGCCCAAGAGGGAATGTCAACTAGACATGGAAACAGATGAAATACTGGGTTGGTTTTGAGCTGCTAAGTGTCCCCAAGTAACTCTGTGTCTTAGATCTCCTCTGAAGCCAGTGATACCAATCTTCTTTTGGTATAATAAGCATTATTATCGTCCTCTACTTTAAAGAATGTGTTTATGTCAGTCCTAGGAAAGCTGCTTTCCAAAGGAGCCTGAATTCATCAGAGTACTCACATGATTTGGCCCTTAGTGTTTCAGAAACAGAGATGATGAGTTGCAGCCTCCCACCCCACCCACAGTTCCAGAAAATGTGATATAAGATGACAGCTGAGATTTTTAATCAGATGATGTTGTTTTCTGGCCTGTTGCAGGCCAGACCTGAAGGTTCAGAACTCACATCCCTTTTCTCAGTACCTCAAAACTAGTTTCTCTGTCCTGAGCTACCTTTTTCCACATTTCAGGGTACAGTGCAAAATGTTGCTGAGAGTAGCTGGTGATTTACCTACAATCTGACTGAGAAACAGCAAAATAGAGAAGCTATCAGAACCCAAAACCTGAGCAGAAATATCCATCTGCAATTCAGAAAGTGATGGAAAGTTCAGCCTGACTTAATTACCAGGCAGAGCAGTCCACTAGTCCCCTAGCTTGCAACTCCATAGCAATGCCCCTGATCTTCAGGTGTGAGTGCCACTTGCTTCTCAGAACTCCCGGGGTTTGTGCATGCTCTCCTCTACCTTGATGGATGCTACAAAGGTTTCTTAGCTGTGTTTTCTTTGTTACAAGCTCTTAAATCATCCCCAAAGTATCCCAGAAGCCTGATTTTGAAAAATGTCAAAGATGGAGGGATAAAATGTGTTGCCATTAAAGACTTACATTTTAAACTCTAAAGGTCATAATTTTAACAGAAGTATTTTCATGTATATGTGTCAACATTAGACAACAGAATGAAATAAGTGCTTGTGTGCAGAGTGCTAGTAAATAACTCCACACTCACAAGTCCCTTGTAACTATCCCTGCTGTGGGCTGGCATCCACTTGCCTTTTGGCAACCCCCAAAAGTGTCAGGTCCCACTTTTTTTTTTTTGTATTCCAGGCACAGACGTGAACTCTGCTGTCAGGTCTAACTCTGAGTTAGCAAATGCTCATCATTCCCAGCAGTTCCTTAATTCTCAACTCAGCCAGGAAAGAGTCCTGACTCCCTTGTTCTTCCTGACAAAGCTCTTATCTGCTCCCTCTAGCTTTGGAAATGCTGCTCTCCTTTGGGTGTTGAGCTGCTGCAGTTCTTTGCTTGGTCTAGACAGTAAGTAAAGAAAGTTCACTGGAATTTCTCTGCTTGGCTAAACTGCTAGTGAATCATGAATCTGCTGAGAGTACTCCTATTGAGCAGTGTAATATAAAGAAGGAAGCCTTTTCATCCATTGATCCTTGCTGTTCTTATGTATTTGTATATTAACCATTATACTGTACTCAGCCATACAAATACATTAGATACGGTAGAAGAAAATCCACGCAACCTAAAGCATGAAGCTGGATCTGTGTTACTCAAATTGGTATCTACTTTTATTCATTTAGAATAAGACTAATAGAGCTAAAAATAAATAGCATCTATAAATATTTCCTCCATTCTTGGCTTACATATGTGTTTTTAAATGGTTGTTAAACATACAGGCTGAATGTGCTACTTGAGAGATACAGTGAGAATCTTCATGGAAACTTTGGGAGAAGAGATGGGGAAAGAGTAAAGTAATTCCTTGTCCCTCAGTGTTGTGTGGCATCACTCACAAGCAAAGAGGAGGAAAACTTTCTTCCAGAAATGAGACATTCTGCATTGAGATGAGTCGGAAAGGGGTTCTCAGCCTTTGTCCTGTGCTCTTCATGTCCAAGCTGATGTGACTGTGGGAAAGAAGGTCTGTGGCAGATGCAAGAGCGATCATGACAAAATAATCCCACTTTAACTCAATAGTGGTAGGTAAGTTTTCCATTAAACAAGAGAAAATGGGGTACAGCATAGCTGCTGTTGAATTCAGTCAGGGAGAAAATTTTGTTAAATGTAATCTTAAAGATGCCATTGTAATTTTATCCTTTGTGACTTTATTTCATGACTGAAACCCTATGTTTCTTAAGTAAGTTTTAATCAGTAATCATGTCAAGAAATAAACCTGACTAGTTCTCTGACATATAGCAAACCATTCCTTACCCCAGCCGGTTACAAATCTGAAAACTGTGGCATTGGGCACCTTTAAAAATTGCTGAGTTACACAGTACATTATGCTTCTCTTATCTAAAGAGCAGTCGGATAAATCCCTCTAGATGTTCTATTGCAATTTATCACAAGACTTAGGAGACAAAAAAAATTTTCTTGGGACCAGTGACGACTAGTAAAATTCTCTGACCAGCAGTAAAAAGCTGGAATATGACTGGTGGGCTCCTTAATGGCTTTTAAGTGAGACCTGGCATGACAGTAACTTGTACCTTGGGGCATTGGTGCATCTGGGTTTAGCTGTACAACCAGTCTCTCTCATCTCTGAGAATACTCTAAGTCATAATGTTGGTTTTGATCTCTGTATTTCTTCTTTCTCTCCTACACTTTGTTTATTATGACTGCAAAGTCTTTTGATGTGTCCAGTTCTCTTCTGTACATTATCACAGAGATTACCCAGCTGAGGACGAAAATTGAAGTGGAAATTTTAAGGGCCAAAATAGTATAAGGTCAAAGGGCCATCGACTGAAATGCTGATCTGGTATGCCAGTTTTCCAGTGAGAGGGATGTCACAGTGTTATGCCAGAATCATGCTTAGATCCCCCTGAATGCACGACATGCATGGTCACATGTCTGTTGTCAGCTGGGTGCACGCTGTGCATTCTTGGAAAGAGCCAAACCCATGAACCTGGAGCCACAGAAAAAGTTAAGAGGACCTTACGTTTCCATCAATAGAAGAGCAGTGCTGGTAACAATTTGTGCAGATTATGAAGGTTAGAAGAAATAAAAAGATATATACTATCTTTTGGTAAAGAAAAAAGAATAAATGACAGTTTAAAAATCATTCAGGATGTCATCTGAAAATAATTACTTGGACAACAGCATATTGCAGCCAGACTGCAGACACACGCATAAACCAAAGAGGAAGTATTTGTCAGTGAATAAAACATCTTGTTTTGCTGCTACCAACTGAAAGCACTCAGATTTTTATAGCTGCTACACTTCCCTCAAAAACTACTATAGAGGATCTATGAAAGATAAAAAATCTATAGTATTTAGAGCAGCATGATACAGAGAGGAAAGAGTAACAACATTTGCCTGAATGTACCTCTGCCTATGAGTCACACCCTGAGTAGGTGCAAGCAACAGGTGGCTTATACAATTTTGGTGGGGTTTTTTTTAGTATCAGTACCTACAGTTTACTTTTTTCCTGATCTCTCTTTGACTGCTTTTAGCCCTAGCTGGTCCTTTCTTTCTATCTTTTTACAGTCCTTAAATTAAATCTTTTCTTCAAATTTGTTCTAAACCATACCTATTAATAAATAACTGTTTCAGCTGGACTCTTGCTTTTATTATATTTTTTTCCCACCTAATAATAAAATTATTTTAGCTTTTTGTCTCATGTTTGCATTCAGCCTTGGTTTTGGGATTATCAGTCAGAGAAACTGCTGTTCCCACTGAGTCAATGGGAGGCTTGATTTGTATCACTGGAAAGATGCCATATGCTTAAACCATGGGAAATACTGAAAAGTGATAGCTAGTGGAGAGGAGTGAAATTCTAATGACTGAAATGAATTTGTGCCAGTGAACATAGCTGGAAATGTTAAGGATATGTGTAGTTTGGGTTTGGGGTTGCTTTGTTGGGGGTTTTTTGAGGTCAGCAAATTTGTACTGTGACTGAACTACTGAAGCATTTACAGCATTCATTAATAATCCTCACTGCAGCCTTTGGCTTGACCAGTCTCGTATCAAGTGGTTTGTAGTTCAGGTGGAAAAGTTGGTTCCACACTTCAGCCTGCCGAAAAGATCAAGGAAGCAAGCTGGGCCTTGACGTTTGGCTGCCAGCAATCTGGCTGCAGTTACCAATGGATAATTGAAATTGATCTATTTAGGTGTAGGGGAGGGGAGAGAATATGTGGGAAGGTTGATTACATCAATGTGGCCTTTAAATGTGATAATACAGTAAATGGGAGAGGATAGATCAGGCATAAAGCCCTGAAAGCATTCTGAGCAGCTTATGTTTGTTGTTACAGAATACAAGAAGAATGGTACAGTCAAAACAATGAGCTAAGAAAACTAACTTTGCTGCTGACAGGCTAGAAGCAAGGCAAGATGGTATTTGTCAAAGCCAGAGAAATGAATATTGTGGGAAGCAAGTAATGAGATAGTGAGTGATGTGGTTGCTGTAAAGAAGTGTTATGCAGTGGGAATTGAAAGGTAGACATGGATAAGGAGGTCACATCTAAGATTATTCACAATCATAAGTCTTTGTGGTATTTTCCAGTGGTAAGGCTAAAGGTAATGGGAAGAAAGACAGGACTTGGCTTTGAACATTTTGCACTTAATCTTAAAGTCTTAAGTCAGAGCACTAAGAGGAAATGTCAGTGCAGCAGACTATTAGTTTAGTTTAAGTTAGGTGGGACACATCTACAGATGGGTAATAAATCTGTTGGTCACTGGCCTAAAAATGATAGATGATTTTTTATTTACCAGTATGGTTTATTTATGGGCAAATAGCATAGAGGGAATAAGACTTCGATGTTTCTGCTGAGTGCTGGGTCATGGAGAAGATGAATAAGCACCTTCAGAGCTACAGGAGCAATTGCAGAGGGAGAAGGTTAACTGTGTGAAGATTAAGTTACAAACATCAAGGGAGAATATTCTACTAAGAAGAAGACAGTAAAAGGATGAGTTAAACATTAGTTTTGCCATTTGATCAAGAAAATGATTAGAGGTTGTCTTAAAAGGATTTTGAAAGGAGTACAAAAGGCATAAATTAATTTGTATGGAAGAGGAGTCTCATCTAGACAGCACTGAAAGATAATGGTGCACTAGTGATGAAAATGTTGGAGTACAGGGTGAGTTTCCCTAAGATGAAAGAGATTAAAGCATTAGAGGCAACAGCACATTTTAAAATCTGTCCTGTCTCTGTTGCACATATGCTCGTTAGGCAAAGGTCTCTTTCCTTACGCATGTATGTCTCTTGAATGGAGATCTTAGATACTGCTCTAATATACCTCATAGTGAGACTACCAAAAATCTGTTTCATACCTCAAGAAACTGTCTACCTTATATCCATAAGTGCTGTCATCTGCACAGAGCAGCTTCAAAATTAAACATTTTTAAAATAAATGTTTAATCTCTCAAGTTCTATTATATCATTTCATCGGTGTCATGTTCTAGATGTGGCCTCAGTGATGGGTGATGGATGTATAGTAGCACCATAGAGTCAAAGGCATGGAACTTCAAAGAACAGCAGAGCTGTGCAGCAATACTGCTGTGATTTTGGTATCTGCAATGACCACCTTGTGCTCTGTTCTGCATGGGCAGAATGTGTTGCAATCACTGCCACTCTCCTACACTGACAGAGCTAGGTCAGCAGTATCTGCAAGGCCTCTCTGCTCCACGAGGCTGTGAGCAAAGGCTGCAAATTGGCCATGCTTCCCCTTGCTCCCTGATTGCACACTCACCTCTGCCCTGCAGAGAGCCAGAGGGATTACAGAGCTGCAGTGCACAGAAAGGGACCGTCTCGTGCTGGGGCAGAGAGTCCTCTGGGAATGGGAAAAGCAGACTCAGCCCTTGTGCTCCTGAACTTCAGTGTAGGGTCAAAGGCCTGTAGGAACAGCGGGTCTTCCTCCTTCCCCAGCAGCATCAGATTGGCAGGGAAGCTGTCTGAAATCCTATTGATCGCTTGTTCAGAAAGTTCAATAGTGTCAGGAAAGTTGCAATACCTTTTCTTCTTTTTGAATTGAAGTCATGAAAGAATGAAATGCTTTTCTGCTCTGAGAGGAGTCCTAGCTCAGTGACTCTCAGTGATGGTTTTTTGTTGGGTTTTTTTTTTTTGAGTGGAAACACTACCATTCTTCTGGTTTCTGTTTTCTGAGTTTAAATATATTGTCAACAAGTTTGCCCTTCTTAAATATTGTTTTGTGAAATCCTTAGACATAATCACCACAGCTGCAGAGATCTACAGCTTAGTGGCTCATCAACACTGCAAAGGGGTAGTGGTCCCCTTGCAGCCTGTGCCTACCGAGCAGGTGAACATATTGTTATGCTTTCTCTTTGGGGATGACTTGCGCTGTGCCGGCTGCACCGGCTGGGGTGGGCAACACAGATCTGCAACATGATCATCTGAGCCACAGCATGTGGGGATTCAAGAAAGATGAAAAGGGCATCACGTGGTGCCTATTCCTGTCCAGTCCCTGTGGAGGACTGCAGCTTGGACTGATGCTTCATTTGACTGTTAATGGGGGTGAGAGCAGGGTTCCTCACACACCTGCTTCACCACTATTTCTAAACACAATCTGGCACCCTGTCTGACATCCAAATGTGCTGCAAGTGCATAAGGAGAGCAGTCAAGTGAATTGGAAGCTGGACATCAACTCCATATGATACGTGACCCAACACAAACCACAAAGAACCACTGGCATCCTAAATCAAGGCTACCCATTTAATAACCAATTTCCTGCATCGAATCACGTCAGTAGAGATACAAATGGCCAAATCCTGTTTCTGCTTTAAAGGAACAAGAGCATGTCTGTTTTCACTGTAACAAATCAAGTTTATAGCATAAGTTGATAATATTTAAAGCATCCCTAACAAAGACAGTAGAGCTATAAACCAGATTTAAAGGGATTAAAATACTGTTTTTGAGGAACCCACATTTCCGTCCAAATATTTTACGAGTAAAGATTTTGAATTACTGGGTTTCGTATGTGTGCTTCTGGTCTTCAGGTCCTGTGTTTCAGCATATAGACGCAAGACTTTTCAGGGTTTTTTGTTTGCTTGATTTTTTTTTAAACTGATTTTTCACTTAAGCAGTGGCTGACTGGGAAAAGGCTGTCTTGTGTCAGAGCACTCAGTGAGGCATCTCTCTTGGGGATCATTTTGAGGCACTGTAGGAAGTACTGCCCTCATGAAAAGTTGACTTCCCTAAAGTCAAGATACCAGAACAGACTATGTGAGTGCCTATTTCAGCAGAAAGTCATCTGGGTCAGCTTAAATCAGCAAGGTAGGTTATTCTTAAACCATTTCTGTAGGAGGACACCTGCTCAGGCCCCAGGGGTACATGTTTAGGTTCACTTTTAATTTAAATTATTTTGAAGGTGAGCTAATCAAAATATGAAAATATTTGATGGGGATTAAATTTAGAATTCATGGATAATTAGCTGAGGCGGGGGGGGGTGGGGGGGGAAGCTATCTGCAGATGCTGAATTCAGCATGTGTCAGTAGAGCTCCAAAAGCACATCCTTCCTCTAGTCTTCAGAGCTGCTTTTCTGGGGTTGTCACGCAGTGTTTTGGGAAGACGCTGCCTGAGCACAAAGTAGGGTAAGTAGAGATAAGATAGAACATCAGGGCCCTCCTTAGAGGTTATTCCTCTTATTCCTCTGACCTTGTGAAGCCACCTTTACAGAGCTATTCAACTTTTCAGAAATCCTTTCCCAGCTAGAAAATAGCAGTTCCTACTGAGAATTTTGCTGTGCTCCAAGAAACTTTTGTCAGGTTCCTGAATAGTGCGGAAGTTCCTAATTGCTTTAAACCATTTCTGTCCTCCCCACTGCTTTGTTAACTTTTCTCTGCTTTTGACTCCCGAGATATTCTGGAGTGCCTCTCAGCTCCCAGAGGAAGCATTGAAGCTGATACAAAGATCTCCACAGACATCACTATTCGCAGTGTACATGCTTTATTGATCTTAACCATAAGAACCATATTCTCAAGCTCTGTCTCCTGGTATGTTATCTCTTAGCTATTGATATAACTACAAATAAAGAGGATGCCTGGCAGAGTTATATTCTTTCCCCCACTATAAATGGTTGCATTTTTATTTAGATGGGATGCAGCTCTTGACCATACTGTAGTTAGCAAGCAGCACTACAGTGGCTGTGCTGTTATTCTCATGGACTCTGCAACAACCTCTGTGACAGGTATATATGTTGTGGAGCCAACCAGCCCCACTTTGAAACTGCTGAGCCTTTGCACTGCTTTGGTCTTCCCTCTGCAGGCTGCTTCTTTGTCTCTCTGGTAAAAGGGATTGGCAGCATTAGCCTCACCAGAAAAAAAGAAATACAAAAAGACTTTTTAAATAGGACACATCCACACACAGATTGAGGTTGCACTTAAGAAAGTGATATATCAATAAATTATCAAAATAAACATGATTGCCCTGCCTAAATCCAAGCAAAATGGGGTTAATATTCTTTTAAGGTGAAGACAAAGTCTCCTTTGGCAGAGGAGGCACAGAGGGGCAGTGAGGACCCTGTCTGCAGAATTTGTGATGCTGCTACTGGAGGACTGGCTGCAGTTCGAAGGCATTATGCAGAACTGAAGGAAATTCAGACAAGAGCTGCAAAAGGTATTTAATATCTGCAAAAGCAGCCTTTTTAATGAGAAACTAGGGGTGCCGATACATTTTCAATCACCAGCTCAAGGCTCATTAGTGGAGTAGGCAGATGTTAATTTTGACATCCTAAGGCTGAGTGAGTGGAGCCTGGTTTCTTCTACTGTGGATGTCAGATGGAGCCTGAGCAGTGGTAGCAAGACACTGCTGGAATTTGGGCATGCTGCTGCTCCTGCTCCTGGGAAACAGGAAGAATGGGGCTGGAGACTGCTGCTCGGGAGGTAGGCTTTTTCTTACCCCAACAGTATTTTCTATGCCATAAACTACTTTTTTTTTCCTCAGGAGAGGCATAAATCTGGTGGGTTTACATGGTCCTAGACATGTGAATGCTAATGTCTGTGATGCTATTGCTTTTTTTGTGACCTTTTCTGTACTGCTCTCAGAAACAACGTAATCTGTCTGAGCCTAAGGGGACATCTCAACTTCCAAGGGGGCCAGAATGGTGCTCAGGTCTCCCAAAACAGAGCTGGAACATATTCAGGGCATTTCCAGCAGAGTAGGCCTGCAGCATACCCTGAGGAGTGAATGAGTCCTGTGGTGTATACTTATATTTTCACTCCCTTTGGGCAAAACTTTGTCTCTTATAAGTAATTTCTCCTTTGAAATATTCTGGGAAGCCCAGATAAATCTAATCTTCCTGAAACTTATTCTTTTGCTTCATTATCTAAGAAACCATCTGATCATTCTTCTCAATTAAAATAAGTATTTTTACTTCAGCTCCTTGGAGATGCAAATGTCTCTTTCTAGAACAAAGTCCTTGACTAACTAATTAATAACTTCTATGAGCTGGGGAATCTCTCCCTATTCCTCCTCCCTTTTTGACTCTGACATGGTGAAATTATCGTAAACTTACTTTGTATTCTCTAACATTAAATGTCCAATACAAATATCTAACCATGATAAATGTGTCTTGACTGAAAGCAGACACAATGGTGATTAATCACTTTGGGGTGATGTGATCCCAACGAGCTTCTTACTAAGCAGGTGTGGCAGTCTCCCATTGCATTTACTTCCAAGGAAGATAGAGAGTGGTGATGGGGTCCAGAGGTTTTGATATTCCAGTGACTCTGTGAAGGCAGGTAGCTAGCTATTGTGACACCACAAACAGCGGGAAATTCAGAAATAAGTTTATATCGTTATGTGAGCCATAATCAGCCTCAGCAACCAACAATACAGCATCTTGCTGAGCTTTGTTAGCTGAGACAATTTCAGGCAAGCATAGAAGTACCTAGTCCTTTCTTTTTGGTATAAACTGTGTCCTTTATGTCATGTCTTATTCTCGTCTCATATGGAGATGTTTTTCAAAATTAGCAGGCATGCAATTCAGTAAATGTGTTACTGGAACTACTGCAGTGAATAGTGCTTCTTGTTAATAGAGTTGCTCGGGGGATTTTGGCGCTGGTAGTTTCGTGACATTGTTAAGAGCTTTGTACCATCATCTATGTGCTGTTCTATTGTCATACCAAAGTTCACATTATTAAAGGAGTATTAAGATTCTGGGGTTTTTTCTCCAGATTTTTTTTCTAGTGTCAGTGGAAAAAATAGATCTTTTCTGAACAAACTGTGCACCCTAGCACATCACTCTTCAAACATGCTGTTTTTGGATAAAAACCTACCATCACCTCAGCTTTCTCTGGATCTTTCCTGAGCTGAAGCTTCTGAGATTGTTACTTTATAATCTTACCAACTACTGCACTGTAAGTAGGACAACAATAGATTACTTATCTTTGTTCCTCATGAAGTACTGAGACAATTTCTGCAAGAACTAGCAGCACCATGCAGCAAGCTACCTGGAGTCCCCATCTGGTAGCAGGGACCACTCCAGCTATGGGCAAAGCAGGCAGTGCCAGATTAGTTAAACAGCCACGGCCCATCTGCTCCTTTCATCGCTACTTAAGCTGTGCAAATCCAACTGGTTGCTGCACCAGGGAAGGGCTGGTGGCAACTTCATGGAGCCTCCTTCCTGCAGCAATGGGAAATCTGGCTCCTCGCTCTCTGCTTCTTGCAGCAAGGGTAGACCTGTGTCCCACCTTCAGAAGTACCAAGTTCTGGGTGCTGAAAAAGTAGAGAAGATACACAGAAAAATCATGCACACACACACAGATCAACTTTAAACCCATTTGTGCCCGTCAGCATACAAACAACTTATAAAACTGTGATAAAGCTGTCTAATTATTGAACAAGGTGCATATTTTTAAAGACTGAATCTTGGGGAGATATGAAAGACCCATTGACATTTTTTGTCCTTTTTTTTTTTTAAGAACAGCTTAATTCTGTTGACCTTTTTATGTGATTGAACTAAAAAGTTTGTAAGCCCCAGAATTAGTTTTTTAAAGTCAATCAAAATTTTGGCATTTCAGTATATTTGGCATTTCGGTATCCTAATTTTCATCACCACAAAAATCAATACTGCCATCCTTCTCTATTTATGGTATTTTATTTCTTTCAGAAGTTGACTTGAGTGTCAAAGAGGATCTCTAGATCTCTGCCAAGCAAGACTTCAATAAGAAATGGTGGAAAATATTTGTTGTGACAGATTATTAAATATCACCCATTTTTTGTGTGACATCCTGACTTCATTTCCCTCAAACCTTCCTCAGCAATAGGTACAGGAGCTCACGGGCCTAATAGCAAACATAAATTCTGTAGCAGACACGTAACTGAGTTATTGAGTTTTTAGATGACATGATTCTGTGAGATGGTTTTCTGACATAAAATGCCATCTGCTTTTACTTAATTTTCCTTGCTTCCTTATCTAAGTAAACAACAAGAGAACATGTTTGTTCTGAAAGGTAGTTCCTTTGAGGCCTGTTATTTTCCTACATCTCTCTAAAAAGACAAGATATGAATGTTTGTGAGTTACCAGGCATTTCAATATACAGCACATCCAAGGAGCAAAATAAATGCACTTCATTTGATACATCCTGACATAGCTGAAAATTTGAATTTTAAAGTCAGATTTACCAGTAGGCTTCTGGGGCCATGGTCAGGAGCAGCTAACAGCTTTATTCTCAAATTATCTTCTCTCTTTTCTCCAAGGAAGATGTATTCACATTTTGCAGACCTACAAGTTTGTATTGCTGCCCCTTATTAATGTTATAGGGGATAAGACATGTCAAAAAAATCAGAATAAAATAAAGGTTTCAAACTTTTCCATCTTCCCACCAGAAGAGAATAATTTTGCAGCTTTTCAACAATAATGGCAGGCAGCCAAAATATACTTACACCAAATCAGTGTCAGAGCTTTAATAGCTCATAACATTTTAATGTCTTTTAATATATTAGATTGTTATAAGGGTACTATAATATACCAGCATTGCTGTCAATTAACACCTAAGAAAGATATTCCTTGCAATTTACTCTTTCTGTACTTAATGGCATTTTCCAGACTCTCCCTTACACTGAGGGGGCGGTTTGATTTTCAAATGGCCTTTGCGGTGTTTGCTTTTGGTTGAAAGAGATCTGTAGTGTCTGCTGAGACATCATTAGCTGTGGGGCAGTATTACCACACAAATACAAAGGGATCTGATTAGACAAGAGTTGCCTGATCTATGGTGTAGTTGAAACTGCAACTAATCCTGTGGGTAGTTGCAATTAAGAAGACCTTGGTTTTGTGTTGCGTTTAGAAAGTTAGTAAATTGAGACTGGTTATTCACGTCGACTTACTCTTGATTTCTGAAGTCTATTTAAAATAGTAGTAGTAGTAGTAGTAATAATAATAATAATAATAAATAGTATGGTAATTTAAATTTTGATTTTTTACCAAGGACTGCAGGGTTTACCATTTAAAAAGCTGAAATGCGGTCCATTTTTTTCAGAATTCAGACCACAATGACAGCAAATTTCTATATTCCATAAAGTTGTTAAGGTCCTTTGATAACAATCTTTCAACCAATATACATGAGGCACAGACTTTAAATTATAGGACAAGGTGCCTGGGAAAAAAGGTAGCTTAAAATACTTAATACTTAAAATACTGCACTTACTTCAATAAACTTATTTTAGAGAAGGATTATAGTCAGTGGGACATTATGGGGCACCCTGTGTGACAGCAGGCCTCCTAAGTCCTTAGCTTTAAAGAGTTTGCCCCATGCTGAGCGTCCCTTTGACTTGCAGCCCTCTCACGGTGACAGGGAGCTGAAACCAGAGACTGCTTTGGGCACGCTGGATGAGAAACCATTTCAAGGAGCCCCATCGCTGCAGAAATTGTCTGGGGTTTAGGAAGTTGAGGCTCAGGCCTGTTTCAGGGTTGTGAGCACATGCCCCTCAGCCCCGCCAAATACAGACACCCAGGGTTGGTGGTGGCTGGGCCCTGGGGGTCTCCAGACCCTTGGTGGAGTCACTCCTTTACTTATGAGCAACCAGCACCTATTTGTTGGGTCCAAGGACACTCTACAGTCTAGGCACTTGGGTGGCATGTGGGAACTCAACATCCGAGCACCCAAGGGTAAATGTTGAATATCCACTGTCATATTTTGACACTAATTCAAGACCTTTTTGCCAGGTTCAGCAGAATGGACATCGAAAAGGCAGTGTCCTCTCACATCTGCAGATGGTCTGTCTGATCAGTTCAAGGGCAAAGAACTTTGGTGGGCTTGGAAAGTTTATGCTGTCTTTGTGTGTACTCTGGATGTTTTGCAGTTAAATGAAAAGTTCAGAATTCAGCAGGTGTAAACAGGTTTTTCTCAATACTAAATCTACAGTGCTATACTTGAAAAAGTGCATTTATCATAGACAAAACAGAGTTTTTGAAAAACATTTATTAAAAAAGACTAAGTACAGCTTTCAGTAGGCTTGACAAGATTTCATGTTTCACTTTTCATTTTTACAAAGTGCTTTAATAGCTTTTAAGGCTAAATGACATGAGTGCTAGATGTTTCAGCAGTGCATTAGAGGTGGAGTAAACAGAATTTTTTGGCTTTGTGTATATGCCTGGTGATCAAGAGAAAAAACACAGTGTCTAGGACTGTTTGAAAAAATGGGAGTTTTCCCCCCATTTCAAACAAATTCATAAAGAAATCTGTGATTAAAGAGCTGAAATGAAATTAAATTTGCATTGCTCAACTGATATTTCTCACCATAACCTGAATATTTGAATGACTCAGTATTCCTGAAAATATCTTTAAAGCCCCTAAAAACCAAGAAGTCAATTCAGAGGTTGTTTGAGTTAGTATGCGTTTGCCACTACCATTTTCACCACTTCACCATTTTTGCTTGCCTGATGGAATACCAGAAGCCTACCATGTGGTCAAATGTTCAGTAGTGAACTGCAAAAGTGAACCGTTTTTGAGTAACTCAAGTCCTGAAAAATCACTTATTCTCTCCAACTTATAAACATTTACAAACAGAGCAACTGACCTTGAATAACTAGATCCAAACCCCTGAAAAAACCCAAGACACTTACAACACATAAAAGCAATAAAACAAGTGACAAAATAGAGTATTTCCTAAAATATTTTCCAACTACATTCACTGTTCAAAATGGGTTAATGTCTTTTTTAGGTGAATTTACCTAATTCTAAGCAACCACTCATGTCCTTCTGTTGTAACTGTACAGTACGATATGACTGGTTGTCTAACACAGCTAAAAGAAATAAAAATAGCTTCAAGTAAAAAATTGTTCCTAGCTGAGTCCCACATGAGCTCTGGCTGATCTTTCTTTCACTCAAGTTAAGACAGTAATTTTCATGCATGTTACATTTTTCATTCAGACACAAGAGACTTGTTTAATGAGTTGCCTGAGGTGCAACATCTTTACTTTGAAGCAAATTAAGCCGCTTTCTCTAACAAGATGCAGGGGTGGTTTTGTGCGTGCGTGCGTGTGTTTGCTTTATTGCCATCACCACACTGTGTGTACTTACCCTACTACCGGCTACTATTCCAGGCTCTGCACCAGCACAAGGACTGGTGCAGGCCAGCAAGGGTGACTCATTCACTGTGGAGGCTGAGAACATGGGAATGCGCCTGTCTTTCCATATCATCCAGTTTATGGAACTAGCAGGAATTCTAGGCTGAACATTGGGTCTCTTTATACAGAACATGACTGGCAGTAGGGCAGCAGAACTGATCTTCCAAGCTGAGTCCAAGCAGACTGTTTCTGGGAGGGTGAGCAGGGTATGCAGACTTCCAGGGAAGGGAGTAGCTGCTTTCTGGTGCTGCTTGCACCAGGAGTGGGTGAGTTATAGTAAATTATTTTAGCAGTTCGGATGAACCAGAACAGAATGCCCTGCGTATTCTTTAGGTGCTAACTAACACATGTTCTGCTTTTGTCCACTGTCTATGGGAAGAAGGAAAATTGCATGTGATTTTGACATTGAGCTCTGCCTAAAGGATGGGCATAAAGATTACTGTGTTTTCATGAAGGTGCTCAAAGCAGATAAATGAGTGTGTTCTCCACTGTGACAGATCTGGTCTCAAACAAGGATAAAAGGAATTTGGTGGACATTCCCTGCAGGGAAGAGATTCAGCTTTACAGTGACATAATCATCAATCTCAGCCCACCAGTCACACCTGGTGAGTTGTTCAGAGAGACAACACAAAGGCATTTGCTGAACAGGACTAAAAGTTGCTTACGCTGCAAGAGTCTCAAGTGTCCAGTAATGTTGTATTTGCATATTCCAAACACCACCTCCCCACCAGCCAGGTAAAGTGTATTGTGTCCTTTGTTCACAACAACATTCTGTACCACAAGAGATGGCAGGCACTTCAGGAAAGCTTTGCAGATGTTTTTCCTTCCTTAATCTTGCTGAGATGGGTTAGGAATATTTTTACATGTGAGCAACTCCATAATACACAGGCCAAGCCATCAGAAAGTATTATTAAATTAACCTCATTCCTCTCTGTGGAGCGCTTCACTCAGACCAGTTGAGTGCATTTTATTTCTATTATATTAGTATCTGCTGTAAAGAGTTATGTTAGAGTGATTTCATTTTTTCAACAAACCTACTCACCATCTGCATTTGGCAAAACTCGTTGACATCAGTCTTTGTTGCTTAGCAATAAATACTTGTGCTGACTCCAGTCACAAAGAGTGTTCATTACTTTGTCATTCAGACATTTTACGCAGCCTCCATGGCCTCAGAAATCGTTTGTTTACGCTGGCCTTGGAAGAGAGGTGGAAGAGCTGAAAACCAAATATGTAGAATGAGAGGCAAGACAGAGATCTTGATAGGTGTTGGACACAAACTGTAAAGAAGCTGTAGCAGATCCACAAACTTGATAATGAAGAGAAAAATACCAAAAAGAAATCAATGCAATACTATTACTATAAAACATTAAAGCAATTATAGAGCTTGCCAAACATCAACAATCTTGAACACTATTAAAGTGTGTTTTGTGATAGCATCAATGATCACATTCCATCAACATGTGCTATTCAAGATGTACTAATCAGCAAGGATATATGATATGAAAATGTTCTTTGTGCTTATATTCTGTGTCTGTATGTGTAGAATACCTGGGTCAGGTATTATAACTCAAAGATCTCTAAAAGATTTGCATTTCTATAGAATTCCATGGTAATTGTCTTGCTACTCATAACTCCAGAATTAGTTGAATTTGGCAATAACTTTTATAGTTAGTATTAGCTCAGAATTGATCTTTGTTGAAACCTTTGAGGAAAGTTTTATTTATAGAAAATGAGTAGAAGAAATGCTTAAAGCTGCACAATTATAATTGCTTTACTCATTTAGCAGTGCCTATGTCCCACTTCTGTTTAGATATCTAATTTTAAGATATTAACCTTTGGCACTCAGACTAGAAAAAATTGAACTAGGAGGGTCTAAAAAGTCATAATTAGAATTGAAAATTAAATGGGTCACTTGTCATAGAGCATGTTACATTTAATAGATGAACAAGCTAACAAATGAATATGACCATGAATCATCCAAAGTCAGAAAACAGCACACTGTTGGAATGTCAGATGATTTATAAAATGCATAGGTTTTGCTTTTATTTGTGGATACATTGTGCAAAATAAGTTGATCATTTTACATGGATAGCAGCAAAAATGCAGAAAAATTCAGAACACGCAATAACAAATGTGTTATGGACAGGGCATCCACTGCAAAACGTACAAGATATTTGACATATTTTTCAGGAAATGGCAAAGAAAACTTCCCAGAGGAGAACTTCATTCAATAATTTGGGACTCAAAATCTTTGTTTACTTTACAAGTGATGAGTTTGATTTTGGTCTGCTAGTAGAATTTCTCACTTTCTCCAACAACTATGAACTGGGAATTTTGAGTTAGGCTGCTGGTGAAGCACATTGACCTTAAGAGATACTCCAGTCATATCTAAGAAAGATTGTGCCTAAAATGCTGATCAGGCATGTGTAAAGACCACAGCTGCCATGCAACCTTCAAGACCAGAATGAGAGATTAGAATGTGAGCTTTGTTACAAAACTCACACTCTTTCACCATCTGCAGGAAGCTTGAAGGAAAAGTGCCCCTTCCATGCCAGCCTTAAGTCAGAACACAAGTTCCTCACCTGCAAGGGACAATGCCATGGTGTCAGTGCAATGCTGACCTGAACTGATGTGGCAGGGGCATGATCGTATAGTCCAGACACTGGCACAGAAATCCTGATATTGAGTCCCAAATGGCTCATTTGCCGTTTGCCAAAGAGAATCTTGCTTGCTAGGATTTTCTTTGGGAATCTGCAAGGCAGCATTGTGTAGCATGGCCCTGCTCAGTCTGCTGAAGGGAACCTTTAGAGCTGTCTGAGTGGATGTTCAGTTCAAACACATGCAGCCGTTAAGTGCAAACTTGAAAGTCTGACCCTCAGCCTTTTTTGGAAATGTCTCCTATTAAATACAACATGCTGCTGAAATAGAAAGCAAAACATAAAGGGACCTGTGCTGATCCAAGACAAAACTGTTTCCTTCAATATGAAGGATAAAAATGTAAAAGCAACTGGACAGAAGGGGAAAAAACCCTACTCAAAAAGTCACCTTCTTACAAGAAAGTTGTTTGAAAGATAAAAGATGATACTCTGAGGAGTCAGAGGCTGGGAATAACAAGAAACCTAAGGCTTCTCTTTGGGCAAGGCTGGTATTCTTCAATGCCCAAGAACATCTGTAAAAGTTTTCTTATGGAAAATGCTGACTTTTCTAAAAATGCAGTCAATGGAGGATGAACAGTGTATTTTCAGTGAATGATGGCTTAGGCTCTGTGCTCCTGACAAATCCAAATTCAAGCTGAATGACCAATTGCCCTGATACAGGCTGGGAACAGCTCCATCTCTGTGGCACTGATTATACTGATCATTCCCTTTCCTTCTCTCTCTCTCTCTCTCTCTCTCTCTTGCTCTGGGATGTGTTTTTCTCTTTATTTCTAGCTACTTTTACACTATTTTTATGAGGTAAAGAAAGGCTTAAGTGTCAACAGTAAATATTTTTTGAGGAAGAAATAATCCCCATGTCAAAATCTGAGTCCTGCATTACTTAGACAACTCTGAAATGTAGAAAAATACCACCCAACTAAGCTTGAGGTGGGGGAGAAGCCATTTTTTTTTTCTTTCTTGGCTCAATCCCCCAAGAAAGCTCAAACTGGATAATTTATTGGTGTGTTCTGGATTTCAAGGCTGCAAATAAGGTTAAGGAAATGCTAGTGGGACCCCAGGCTGTGGTGACAGAGTTATTACAGCCACATGTCAGCCACATGGGAGAGGGGATAGACACAGGTTCCAAGAGGCAG
>VYZQ01026914.1:7801-25657 GCA_013400655.1 Mystacornis crossleyi | reverse complement strand
TTTCCTTCTCTCTCTCTCTCTCTCTCTCTCTCTTGCTCTGGGATGTGTTTTTCTCTTTATTTCTAGCTACTTTTACACTATTTTTATGAGGTAAAGAAAGGCTTAAGTGTCAACAGTAAATATTTTTTGAGGAAGAAATAATCCCCATGTCAAAATCTGAGTCCTGCATTACTTAGACAACTCTGAAATGTAGAAAAATACCACCCAACTAAGCTTGAGGTGGGGGAGAAGCCATTTTTTTTTTCTTTCTTGGCTCAATCCCCCAAGAAAGCTCAAACTGGATAATTTATTGGTGTGTTCTGGATTTCAAGGCTGCAAATAAGGTTAAGGAAATGCTAGTGGGACCCCAGGCTGTGGTGACAGAGTTATTACAGCCACATGTCAGCCACATGGGAGAGGGGATAGACACAGGTTCCAAGAGGCAGTCAGTCATCAGTGCAATTTGATGCTCCCCTTTCCCTGGTTCTCTGGGAAACACCAGCTGCAGCAGTGCCTCTCCCTTACCAGGGCTCCTTGGTGCAAACTCATGGCATGAGGGAGCAGATTGCATCCTGATGTTTCTTCTTTTGCCCTTAAACTTGTTAATCAGCAGACTGACAGCTGAGCTTCTTGAGTAGGAAGCAACACATTAGGCTCGTAAGGAGCTGTAGGGGATTCAAGTAAGAAAAAACACATAAGAGGCATCTTTACATGCAAGCTATGCCATTTGGGAACTGTGCCTATAGCTTTTATATATTTTTCTAAAAGATAAAATTTCCAGCAAATATTTTCAGCACTCAGTAGAATGATACTGTGAAACTGGGATATGGTGTACTGCCATTAGTAAAAACACCAAATCAGGCATCACAAAGATAAAATAAAAAGGGCTATAGGGGAAATACAGCAGATTAGTTGTCATTCCTTGATTATGTCTTTTCTGTTACGTATTTAAATTCGTGATTTTTACAGTGTTGCACGTGGACAGGTGCAACAATAAAGCTGCAGAAAAAGAATTTTGACCCTGCTGCCAGTAAAGCTCCAAATTCAACAGTTTGCTTCCTCCTTGAGGGATACTTTTTCCATACTTTTATCAACAAAGTGGATCAATGACTCACTGCTTGCCAATACAACTCACACTGCGTTTTCTCATTTCCCTAGAACTGAGACACTCAGTATAAAAATAAATGTCTGTTCTCACCACTTCCTGTCCTGCTCTCCAAAAGAAGTGTTTCGGGGACTTAATTTCTCATCTTTGGCTTTCCCAGTCTCTCTCTCATTATTGATGGGAGTGTCCTGCAACAGGAAATGGTCCTGTCATGTAAGCTTCAAAGTGTTAAGGACTTCTTCCAGCTAAAAATAGGTACTAGAACTGTGTTCTAGTTTGTTCCTCTTCTTTTGTGTTAAATTCCAAATGTCATACATAGTATGGAGCTTAGAATAAACTCAACCTTTTATGCCATTTAAATGCAACAAACTGGTTTTAACAGCCTGGTTTGCAAATGTACTTGAAATCCTAGGAAGTATTTGCCATGTGGCTCATGATGTGTCCATGCTTCAGGAAGAATCGGTACATGATGCATCTGCTGACTTGTTTCAGAGATTAATATTTGCATCAGAGAAGCACTTGGGTGAAAATCAAGAATGAGGCCACAAGAATGAGGATCTGTGTACGGCCTTAGGTGCTCAGAAGGGAAATACCTTCAAGGTAATGGTTCAGTGTCCCAAAATCTCAATGGGTTAATGGAAAACCACATACACCATTAGTGTTGTTACCAGTGACATTCAAATCCAAAATATCTAATTGTACATTGAACCACTCTTAATCACCCTCACATTCAATACCATGTATCTGCATACATATAGTGTGTATTCATCCTGTACATGAAAAATATGGTCTAATTAGCTGCTTCTAATAGAGATATAAAAGATGCCAAAAAAGCACAATGCTTGCATTTGTTGTGTAAAACATTATATAATTAGATAATCAGTGATACTGGGTGGCTTGGGGAAAAAGACTTAGAGCTAAGAAAGTCATAGATTGTGATTTCAGCGGAATCTAATTTTATTTGGATATAGTTGTTACTTGACCTCTCTTCTCTGTATATTAGTCAATATAACTGGAAAACCCATTAAAAGAAAAGCTCTTTGGAATTGTTTGTTCAACTTGAAGACAAAAAATTGTGGTTAAACATATCCAAATGCTCTCCACTGTGAAGAGTCTATCTCTTCTTTCTGGCAGCCCCTTAGTCATCAGGACTAAAGCCCTGAAAAAAAAAAAAGTGTGACACCAATGCCTTTTAAAAAAATACCTATTAATAATTACAGTTTTAATGAATGGTGTGCTGAACATTTAAAATCCAAATTCAGTGGAGCAGCACTAACAGTTTATTCCTCCCACCAGCACAATTATCAGGTCAAGGCTGCAGAGAGGGAGAAAGGTTTAATTTTTGGAAGTGAGTGGGAGCTAAGGTTCTGACTGTGTGGTCCTGCAATGCATGACACTCTTGAGTTTTCTCTGAAAGTGCAACTGAGGAAGAGGACCTGTTTTGGAGCATGGCCATGACAGTGATGAAAAGCAAAAGGAACCCTTAAGGGAGAAGGGAAGGTGAATTTGACAGACACAGTGGGACGCCTTTGCCAGTTTCCACGCTGCCTGCCACAGGCGATGAGCATCATTTGGCCAACACGACAGAAACTTCCACAGCAGTATCTCGGTTCAAGCCATTCATTACCAGTACAGCTGCTGGGGTTGGCTTTGTAAGGAGTGCAATGTTGAGCATGTCAGTTTTGACAGGATTTCACTGGAAGATTTCCTTTTAACTTTTGATCAACTATGGGTGAGCTCTGTGAATTTTTAATGAAATTTTTATGATTTTTAAATCCACCTCTCCCCATGTTTGTGGGATTGCCAGTGCTCCCTACAAACCATCTCTTTGTGTCCTGCCTGCATTTTTGTCTTTCATCTGTCCAGTCCTTATTTTCAGGAGTGCTTATTCACTTTTGCATGTCAAAAGTCCATATCTTTCATTCAACTTTTTCTTACAGTTCTCTCCTGTCAGAAGCCTCTACCTAGATGACAGCAGACTATTATTGCTTTTTTACTTCTTTTTACTTCCAAATTTTCCTTCAGTGTGATTTTACTAATACTATATGTAAACTGTAAAAATCAAAATGGAAATAAGCTAAAAAATAGGATTTGTTAAATCATGAGTACATTCTGGTTTACAGGGTCAGGCGAGTGATCTGAAGCTATATTACACTTTCCAGCCAATGTCAGACAAATTGCTTAATGACTTGCTTCTAGGAATATACAATTTTTTTATTGCATTAATGGTGGATTTTCACCTTCTTGACTTCATGGATAAGCAGATAGAGACAAGTATATCTCAGTCTGAAGATAATGAAGTGTGTGGTGGGGTGAAATTTGCTTCCCTCCTGCTATGCTATACCTAATGATGTTAAATCCTGAATTAAGATGCATGACTGCACAGTTCCTTTGCAGATAAGAATGGTTTCTTTCCTTGAATGCTAAAATGATTCTGTGGCACCAGGTAGAAAATTTGTGGTACAAAATATCTCGAGAAAATAATTGATTCAGTGAATAATTTATTGAATTTAGTGAAAATATTGACCTAGATTTAATGTTTTCACATTCAGAACACGGAAAATGAGTTAAATTGGTATGTGAAGTTAGCCTAGAGTGAGACAGTTGCAGCATGATTAATTTACAAGTGTGAGTTGTTAGTCAAGAAAAGCCACTTAGCTATTAAACACTCTGCTTCGGTTAAGCTGACATTTTCTTCAAACTAAGACTGGTAGTCTGATATTGCCAACCATTAGTGAAGACAAGCTGTGAAAAAAGAAATTGGGAGAGATTAGCAGGCTTGGGTATAGGTAAGAACTTCAATTCCGGGCCTTCTAAGTCTTCACTTTTATTTTTTTTATCACATTTGAACAGCTCTGATACTGGGTCCCCATCAGCCTGGTGTCTTGTCTTAACCACTTCCGTATTCAAATTGCAGAGGTTATTAGAAAGTCTGGTGCACTGAAGTTTAAAGTACCTTAAATAAGTACTAGCCTACTTCTCAGAAGAGTCGCTGATAGACCTGCCTATGCTTTTTGTAAAAAAAAAAAAAGCATCAAATAGCAGGGAAAATTCAGAATAGAAAATTTTATTGCATGTCCAGAAGAAAAGCAAGAGCTGGAGAGGGACAACAGCACAGTTATGCAATACAGAAGGAAAATGAAATAAAACTGATAGATGAATGTAGTTTTCTGTTAATTGTGTATACTGATGTCCTTTCTTTTGACAGAAACTCCTTGTGTTAGTGGACATCAAATAGCCAAGCTCACATGATGTCAGGCCTTTCTAAGGAGCAGAATGTATCAGACAAAGCTTTCAGACTGGAGATGTACTGCACCTGCAGCCATCTCCTTGTGTAGACATACCCTTGCTCACCAGAAAGCATTTTGTCTTACCTGATTTACTTGAATTGTGCAACTTTTGGTTATGTACAGCAATCATTGAGCCAGCCTTGCCCAGCACCAGGCACGACTGTTGGCAAAAGTATCCAAGAAAAAAGCTACTTGCTACAGTCTGTCACCGGTTTGAAGCTTTTAACTAATCTTATTTTGCAGAAATGTTCTTTGCAGGAAGAAGTTCACAAAAGGGGTCACATTATTTTCAAGAAAAAGAAAAATTGTGTCAGCAGATGCTGGCTACAGGGAAAGGGCTCTAAGGGGTATTGGATTCAAAGAAGTCTTGTGGTACTCATGAAAGGAATGGTGGAAGTGTTTAAGCTGAAAGAGAAAGTTTAAAGGGAGAGAGCACAAAAGCTGCGGGAGAAGTAGTGGGGACCTCCAAGACTGTAGAGGGATGGGAGGCCAAGCTTGGACGCTTCCCAAAAAGGGGTCTGCTTGGGGTTCAGGCTACAGTATCACTGTGTTTACAGTCACCCTTTAAACTGATATTTGCAACACAGAAGTCCCTAAGCAAACTAGGGGAAACAGCTCTCTATGTGCTAGCAGCTGCAAACTGATGGTGATTAAAAGAGAAAGAGAGGATGGTAGAAAGGGTTATGTTTAGTAACAGGATCATAGGAAAGCAAAAGGAAAAGGTATTTTAATCTTTGCATCATAAATAAGTGACCAGTAGTGAGAAGAAGGATTAAGAAATCCCACAGTGTCCCCTACTTTTGATAAGAGTACGCCAAACACTCGTGCAGCACCATTAACTCCTAAAAAAGCCTGTCTCTTTCAGTGCAATAATGACAGGAGATTCAGGGAGTCCTTCAGTTTGCAACTGAAGACAACCCATCCCAGCCATTACTTACGAGTGTTATGATTTCAGATAGAGGTGTCTGAGCTCTCTTCAGAGTCAGTAGGGAGAGCCCAGGAGTGAGACTCTACCTCAGGTTGAGCTGAGTCACTTCCAAGACTAGTTGGTTTTCTAGGAGACTGGTTTTGTATGGGTCACTGGACACTTTGCTTGTAGACATAAATTGAAAATCTTAATGATTCTCAGTGTAAAAAATGCATTATCAAGTTGTACTTAAGATATCTACTTTGGGGGGGATGTTGAAATCTGTTAGAATGTCTATAATACTTATCAAATGCAGGAAAACAAGAGCTACAGGAGTGTCGAAGGTCTTTTAACAGTGTCTTCTTTGCACAATACTGCCCTGCACCAGCAATCCATGTATTTTGTATCTGAACTTTACTGAACAGGAACTACCACGTATAGGCAAAAGAACTCTCCTCCAGAGACAGGAATACGAACCTCTGCTGAAGATTTGCCAATCCTATTCCCCTCTTTACCACTTTTACTAAACCTGTCACAAGCTGAACACACTCATGGAGACAGTCCCTGTAATCACGCTCTTGGCCCTTGTAACCAGCAAGAGCTGAAAAAAGAAGTACCAGAGATAAACCTGTTGGGTCCTTTCAGTGTGTAAGAATCTCTTTTTTCTTGGATTGTATGTAGGGCAGTCAGCCTGAGGGGATCCTCACAAACCAAAGGGAACGGCGTGGCCACACTGACAGTTTCCATAACCACACCTCCAATACTCGGCATCTTCTGTACCACGGAACTGCTGCTGGTGTATCAGCCAAGATGCAAAATGGAGGAGGATAAGCATGCCAGGCCTCTCCCTCGGGTGGGCTGTGACAAGCTTATCTCAACCGTCCCCTGGAGGGATACCACTTGGAAGGAGCAGTCCTCCCTGGTCAGGGTGAGATCCCACCATGCTTTGGTGCCCATGTAAATTCTTTGTAACCCATTGGTGTTTCCCCTTTGGTACCACCCTCACTTTCCCCAATAAAAACCACAGCTTCTGCCCAGCTGGGGGGGGAGGTGTTGTTCCTGGCCCTCTTCAGAGAGTGCTGGACAATAAAGGCTACCTCTGTGGAAACGCCACACGACGCTCCTGACTCTGTCTCTGAGTTGGCCTGGGGTTACCTCGCAAGACAGAGCTGAAATCACTGAACTGAAATCACTGCTAAGAGCTGATCGCTTGCAGCCACAGGCTGTTCCCTTGCTGAGGTTTCCCGGTGGCCGAAGGACCGCCCAAGACTCTTAGGAAGCTGTCCCTTGCGGGACCTCACTCTGGGAAAGGCACGGCATCCCGGGTCAGACTAACAGACCCCCAACGGCCATTGACTACAATGCAGCACTTGAAAAATTTCAGGAATGGCCAAGGAACCTACAACTGAGCATCAGGCAGTGAATATCTTTTGGAAAGCACATCCTTTTTAGTTCACAGGTGGCATGAGGAGAAACAATTGACTTGAAAATTATAGCAGTTCTGCAATTTCTTCAAATTGACATAAATCAAGGAATAACTACTTAGAATAACCAATTCCTTACTCCAGGACATGATCAGAACTAGAAAATTATGTTGAAGCTGGGAAGATGAAGAGATTTTTGGATATGCTGAGATCGCAGTTTTCAGCTGTAAGCACAGGAGTGCACATTTTGACAATGGAGCAGATGCTTCCAATTATCTGCAGTAAGGAGAAGGGACACTTGAAAATCTAGCTGGTATTAGGTGGCTGTCAGAAGGCTCTTGGATAAGAAGAAAAGGATGCAAAGTGCAACAAAGTAATTTTACTTTCATAACACATTAATTTTAAGACTGTTCTACAAGTTGAAAAACTCGTGTATATTCTGATGACTGAAAGCACACCAATCAAACTGGAAATCTTAATGTAAAATGCTTTTGCTATTTTAAACCATGACAAACTTTACTCATGAAATATTTCCTTTGATGTTCTACAATGTTATTCAAATTTAAATAGATTTACATGTTTAACTCTGCCTACTGCTTGCTCATGTAGTGCTTATATATGAACTGAAAATAAGATTCCTGTAGAAAGGGACAGCTTGTAAAATACAGAACTGTACAACATAGAAGAGAAGAAACTGTACAACATAGAAGAAATATAAACATAGCCCTTTTATTCTCTCTTGCAATTACTGCATGCCACATCTGGGGCATGGTTTTGATTTGCTATGTGCTTAGCAGGATGATGTTCAGGAAGGCTGAATTGCCTGCCCAAACCATGCATGTGCTGACAGGCAAATTCATGTCTTGTCATTTGTTCCTTGGTCTGTACTAACTCAGGCTGCCTGCACTCTCTGCTGAGGGCATGCCTGTTTTTTCTCCTGAGCCTCATGAAGAAGACAAGAACCACAGGCAATCCTTCGCTCCAGTGTGTCAAGCCTGTGTTCCAGACACACCTTCACACTTTGCCACCACTCTGAATGCTGAGCTGTCACAATCTCGTCCATACGGCACACAGATGAGTGAGGTGCTATCAGAAGACACAGTGGTAATTGCAGATACACAGGTTTTGGATAAGGGTGCTCTGAACAAGTCAGCACCAAGCTCAGGATCTCTCCACGTTCACCCACGTAGCCATCAAGCATTTTGACCATGTCAACAGCATGTACCAAGTGATCCAAGAATGAAATCACAGTTGTGACTTTGTTCTCCTGGACAATCCCAAATGCATTTTCATTTGTGAGTCTCAGCACTCTTCCTTCTTCTTTGATTGTCTTGGGGGTGGGGAAAAAGTCAATAAAACAGAAACAAGCTTTTGGTGAAAGGTTTTTGCTTTTAGCCTTGTTTCTATTTAAAATGTATCCATCTTGGCTGTATGGAAAAAATGCTATTTCAATTTTCCTCCACCAGAAGTATGAGAAAAATACATCAAAGATAAATTTTGTAGCAAAAAATATGAACTTACTGACAATTGAGATAATATTTTGCTGATAAAATAAATATACCTTTTAAAAAGCTCCTCTTTCACTCCACTGTCTTAAATGTGATTGCTAATTTATATGCAGGACTTGCACATACCAGAGCTTACCCATACTTCAGATACAACCAAAAAATCCTGCAGGAAAATGCTCTTTTCTTGGCAGTTTGTGCAAAACCTCAAAAACAAATAACTGAAATTAACTTGAAAATCATTATTTTGGGACTATATGCAGTCAGTACTACTCTCTAAAATTGTGTCTACAAAAAAGTGTTGAAATTGATTTAAGGTAACACATTCTTCATTCAGCAAACTTCTTAATGATTACTCTGAGTCAGATAATTGTTCTCACTCTTGGTATTGTGCTAAGTTCCCCAGATGATTTGACATTGGCTTTTCCTGGCTAATTTGTGGTGCCCTGAAGAAAGAATGGATAATGAATTCTACATTGCAATTAGATGCCTCATTTCATTCTTCCTGAAGAACCACAGGAAGCTGCTCAGCAGTGATAGGGAGTTAAAGAAATTCTGAGCAGCTGGATATCACCTCTTCCTGCAAACACTGACCACTACAGGCAAGCCAAGGAAAGGTAGGTGATTGCTTATTTGGATGTGTGGACAGAAGTCTTGGAGGTAATTATTAAGACTTCACTTCTTGGTATCAATGTCATTTTGTAAAGAAAGTGAGTCCAAGTCAGTAGACTGGGTACACCATGAACAGGTAAGATCCTATGCCCTCATTTACCTGCTTGGGAAAAAAGGAGTTCAAGGAAGGAAATCCAAAAGGGTATGCTTAAAAATGTTTAAAGTTTCCTGAAAAACTTTGGAATAGGTTTTTCAAACATATCCTGATGTTGGAAGTTTGTTGAACAAAACAAAGTTCAAGAATGACTACTGCAGAAGGCTAGACGTGCATGATCTGCAGAAAGTGCTGCCAGTATTCTGCCCTGGCTTTGTGGGCTTTACATACCAGTCTCTTCTGCCTCGGCAGCGCACACATCAATTTTTTTTTTTCCTAAAATATTGTATCTCAAGAAGTTAAAAATAACAAGATATGTGAAAATGAAGACAAAAATTAAAATATAATCAATGACAGTATTTTAAATTAAATTTCAATTAAAATTTAATTGTGTTTTAGTATAATACCAAGAGTACAAGGAGCACTTGGAGTTGAATTCATAGGCCTTTAATGGCATTTTAGACATCCTGGAGTATCTGAGACACCTCCACATAGTTTATCAGATAAAATAGCACCTATGTGAGACTTCCATCTTTCAGGAACAAGGAAGTAGGAAGGATGTCTTAAAATGATGCAAAATATAATTTTGACTACTAAAATTCACCCCTTTTGTCTAGGTTTACTTTTGAAAGGCAGCTACAGATAAAGCTCTTCTGTGTATCTGTTCATGTCTGATTTCTACCATACAAGGCTGCTAAGTAGCTTTACTGATATAGATTAGTAAAACAGTGGAAACAGAAGTATCAGATTTCATTTTCAGAACTGACAGGAGGTACATTATCTTCTGAAATTCTGCACAGATGTATTGTATAGTTAATGTTCTTTAATGAAAATTCTCTACATTAAATAGAGGTACTGATTGGTTCACTATATGCATAAGAGTAATTTTAATCAGCTGGATACCAACCACATCTACTGTCATATGACAGGAAAAATGTAAAGGCTAGGGAGGCTCCAGCTGGAAGTTCTTAACCAAAATGCCAGTTATGTAGAGGCTATAACCATCTCGTTCTTCCAGGACAAGGCCACAATAAATCAGAAGAAAAAGGTAACATTACTGATACAATCTGATATGCAAGGTTATGAAGCCCTCCATATATTTTTAGCCTGAAGGGCAGAAGACTGAGAGGGGATCTTATCAATGTATACAAGTATTTGAAGGGAGAGTGCCAAGAGGATGTAGGCAGGCTCTTCTCAGTGTTCCCAGCAATAAGAGTGAGAGGCAATGGGCAGAAACTGGAACATCCAAACATGAAGAAGAACTTTACTGTGTAGGTGACTGAGCACTGGAACAGGTTGCCCAGAGAGATTGCAGAATCTCCTTCTCTGGAGGTATTCAGAAGCCATCTGGACATAATTCTGAGTAAGGTGCTCTGGGGGACCCTGCTTGAGCAGGGATGTTGGACCAGGTGACCTCCAGGGGTCCTTTCCAACCTTACCCATCCTGTGATTCGGTGTGTGATATACATTTAGCATTCAGATTACACAGTTAATTATGCTAATGTGCTTTCTTTAAAATGACATACTAAGTATGTCCCAGGTAGAGAGATATGGGGAAGAGCACATTAATTTGCATATTTTGAAGAACTTCAGCATTTCAAAAGCCATTTCAACCTAATGCAGGTGTTTTGCTGTGGATTGTCAAAATGCTTTCATCAAATATGTATCAACCAAATTGATAAGAGAAAAATTATTTTCCTACAAATTTTGCCACAATGAAGATATCATAAATCCACATCAAAACTAAGAGGTAAATATTTGAATTTAAATTTGAGAAGCTGGAAGTAACAGAAAATGAAAATTTAGCAACTGACTAGATTCCTTCTGACTCGAGTGCAAGTGAAACAGTGAAAGTTGACAGGCAACCAATTTTTGAACAAGATAACCTTGTTGCTTTATTGAGTAACTCAAGGAAAGGAAACATTGACATCTTTTTTCCAACTTCCTGGTTTGGCTACTAAATAGAAATAAAACTAAAATACTTTCTGAACCAAATGCTCCTGTTCAAGTGGATAGATCACTTCTATCACGAAGGAGTCAGGGTAAGGAACAGTCAATACTGTTAAGCAGAGGCCTGGGCTTTATTGTCATAGACAGACCATAGCACAGCTTGTTACATAAAATTGTCAAACTCAATAGAAATTTAAGACATGTATGCAGTACTATCCAAATTTGGGATTTAAAAACGTATTTTTAAGAAAATGTGTTTTTCTAAAGCCATCTGAAAAAAAAAAACCCTGACTTCTGGCAGTGCCTTATAGGACCAAGATGTGTTTTGGGTAAGATATGATGAAACTGAGAGTAGTATGAGAGCATCAAGAGACAAACTGAAAGCTAAAATACTGAGATGGTAGCAGCCATTTGTATTAATAATTTTCTTAGTCTGCACACATGTTCGGTGTGCAGATTATTATCCTGTGTGAAGAATCTGGCCGTCCCAAAGATTCCCTGGGTGGTTCTTGCTGCGGAATTGATCAAACTATGCAAGGCAAGATAAGATACTTGAAAATCGCCAGTAAATGGTGTTCCTTCAGCTGTTGAAATGGTTGTGTAGGGCAATCTCATGCAGATAGTTAGAATATCTAGGATATGCTTCTTATTTGAAGTTACTCAGGGTGGATCATACCCATGCTGGATCAGTCACTCAGGACCATGGTTCAGCTGACTATAACGACTGAACAGAACAGCACTTTGGGGAGTGTCTCCTGATCCAGTTGGAGGGGCTGCTGGAAGGACCCTTGCAACAGAGACCCTCGTTACCACCCAGACTGCAACTAGCCTGCTTGTTTATGAAATTTGTTTTCCCCACCCTATGCCAAAGTCCGACAGTGTCTGTGCTTCTCCGCACTTCTTCTCTGACAGCAAGTCAAAGTCAGTCTAAGCCTAGAGTGTGTACAATATCAGCTAAATGTGAACAGGCTGGCTCAGCCACTGGAGAAGTGCAGCTGTGTTAATAAGGTGCTTTCCCTGGGCTAATGGTACTGCTCAGACAGGAGAACAGGGAGTACTAGGGGAGTACCATGCTAACACAATTAAAGCACTTCTAGCATCTGTGCTGGCTGCGCAGAGGTAGCCTGAGAATTTTTTCAATACAGATATTCTCTCTGAGACATTAGAAAAGTAGGGCTACGTTTTCTTCCTTTGCAGGTATTTTTTCCTCTTTTTTTGTGCGTAGATTTTTACTGCTTTGGCTTCAAAGAAGCAGGGCTACAAGGGCAAAAGATGAGAACAGATTTAGTCTACCTAAATTACATTCATTCCTTTTCTTGCCTAAAAAGGCAATAATTCTCTTCCTAATACCATCTGAATAACATCAAATGGTTTATCTTGATAAACCCTTCTTTGCATANAATCTTGGTTGGAACCCCCAGATAATATTGGAACAGCATAAAAACAAGGATGATAAAAGTACAATAGCAATTAGGGCAAGTTGCTGTGCCATGCCTTAGGTCTCCAAGGAAGCATTAGATCCCTGCCTCTGTTACAGCATCATTTTTCAGTTATGCTACCTACCTTATGCTAAATATTGAATACCCTTCTTTAACAAAGGGGAAAAAAGGTTCACATGGCACAGCCATATTCTAAGTGATCTGCAGTTCCACTACAGTGATTTCTCATATAAGAAAATAATTTCTGGTCTGCATTCATAAAAGAAGGAAAAAACCAGCCTGCCTATTTTCTGTCTTCAGCAGATTTTCCAAAAATAGCCTTGAGTTACTCAGGTCAGAGTCCCTAACCTGCCCTTTCTCACTAAACAAAGAGCATGAAACAAAAGGGAATGGCAAGACACTCTCACCTTATGGGGAAAAGAAATAATTTTACTGTGGGGTACCAAGTTGCTCTATCCNTTCTCCGCACTTCTTCTCTGACAGCAAGTCAAAGTCAGTCTAAGCCTAGAGTGTGTACAATATCAGCTAAATGTGAACAGGCTGGCTCAGCCACTGGAGAAGTGCAGCTGTGTTAATAAGGTGCTTTCCCTGGGCTAATGGTACTGCTCAGACAGGAGAACAGGGAGTACTAGGGGAGTACCATGCTAACACAATTAAAGCACTTCTAGCATCTGTGCTGGCTGCGCAGAGGTAGCCTGAGAATTTTTTCAATACAGATATTCTCTCTGAGACATTAGAAAAGTAGGGCTACGTTTTCTTCCTTTGCAGGTATTTTTTCCTCTTTTTTTGTGCGTAGATTTTTACTGCTTTGGCTTCAAAGAAGCAGGGCTACAAGGGCAAAAGATGAGAACAGATTTAGTCTACCTAAATTACATTCATTCCTTTTCTTGCCTAAAAAGGCAATAATTCTCTTCCTAATACCATCTGAATAACATCAAATGGTTTATCTTGATAAACCCTTCTTTGCATAAAAGCATAAAGACAGAAGGGTTTATCAGTTTTGGTGAAATGAAACTCTTATATTTAAAATATTTTTATTGATGCTTTTCTTCCAATTCTATATCTTTAACTCATATTACTCGTGGCGGTAGCTTGCCAAATAAGAAAGCAGGCCAAGGCCTCTGCATTTAAAGACAGGGATCTTGGTTAATTTAGTGCAGTGATAGGTTTGGATAAAGACTGNCAAAAGGGAATGGCAAGACACTCTCACCTTATGGGGAAAAGAAATAATTTTACTGTGGGGTACCAAGTTGCTCTATCCAACTGGAAAGATACGACTAAAAAAGGAAAATAGAAATTGAGGTGAAAGATATTGAAAGGCGAGTCCTTACCCTAGAGGGCCCGGTCTGTACGGAAAAGTCTGACAGTAGGGGGTATTTTCTTAAGAAATTTAGGCTTCTGCAATTGCTGCACAAAAGGAAAAGGCTCAGAAGTTTTCCAATAAAAAGACAGCACAAACCAAAGGCAGGCAATAGGTTCACAAATCAGAAACTTTACAGCAAATTTCACTCAGAGAAGGTGAGTGTTGAGAAGTTTCATTTATCCATGACTCTGGGGACCTTCCAGCTCCTTGTAAGACCAAGATGGGTACAGAGAGGGAGAATGGGGTGGAGCTCCCTTTGTCCAGGGTTGTAAAGACTTTCCAGGTGCCTGTGCAACCCTGATAGCGTACAGACTGAGACTGTGTGTGTTTTCTTATCCTTAGGTCAATATCCTTTCAGGAACTTGCAACATTCTCCAATGGCGTGTCAGAGGAGGTAGAGGATAGGAGAGTGACATGGTCTGGTTTCATCCCTGTCCAGGCACCCAGCTGTATTAGACAGGAGAAGCAACAAAGGAGAAGCAGCCACTTCCCATGGCTGTAGACATCATCCCCTGCCAGCCCAGGCAGCCATCCTGGGCCTCCTGTGCCACCCATGCCCGCTGTGACACAGCCACCATCAGCATTTTACCTGCAGAGGCTCAGCCATGGCATTGAAAGGGTTGGTGTCTGGAGTTAGTGCTGCATCACTGTGACATGGCTATTATTTTTCACCATTCAAGAGAGAAAAAAAAAATTGATGAATAATCACTATAGTAAAATCTGGGCAACTAGTAATGCTAGGGAGGAAAATTAATTAGCTGTAGCAGCAATGTAAAGGACTGCAGCTCAGCAAATGTTGAAAAAGAATTAAAAGAAGAAGGTTCTACTTAGTGCTCACTTTTCAAGATTTATGGGGTACTTGATGCTGAGATTTGTAGGTTTGAAGACTAAATGTTGGAAGAATGATGCTTGTCAAGTTGACTGAAGGTAATATTCTACAATTTTCAAATTAGAGGCATGTCCAACACCAAACCTGCATCTATGAGAGGATGACACTGCTGAGGAGGTCTCATCATGCAATTTAACTTCTTTCCCAGAAATGAATCAATGATTTTGACAGAGATGCTCATCTTTAGGCATCACTATATACTTCAGCTGGACACTACAATGAAATACATAAATTATCTTGTTCACTGCAGAATATTACATTATCTTTAATTGACAGGACAATAAGTGATGGGTGCAATACAGGAGGTTTCATCTAAATATTGGGAAATCCTTTTTCACAGTGAGAGTGACTGATCACTGGCACAAGTTGCCCAGAGACGTTTTAGTCTCCATCCCTGGAGATATTCAAAAGCCATCTGGCCATGGTATTGGGCAATCTGCTCTAAGTGAACCTGCTTGAGAAGGGGGTTGGACCAGATGAACTCCAGAAGTCCCTTTCAACCTCAACTGTTTAATAATTCTGTGCTCTTTGGTGCATGAAAATAATTTCTCTCCCCATATATAATTCCTCCTTATTTATTTTAGTTTGACAATTATTAAAGTAAAATTGGGAGCAAGGAAAACTGATTGTGTACAGAAGAGAGGTGACCTTTAAGTAACCAAGTTCAACTGCAAATTACAATAAACTTCCAGTGAAATATGGCACATCCTTGAAATGCTTCAACTTCTGTGTTTGCCGACTTTACCTACTGTTGACATTCAGCAACAGAGAAGCAGGGAAGTGGTTAGAAATTACAGGATCTTGTTGGTTAGAGATAAGGTAGAGGAATATTTAAAATATACTCCCGGGCACCCTTAAGGATGCAGTATCCAGCTCACTCAGCTGGTGTGCAGCATATTTCTCACTGGTCTCTATTCCCTTCCCTGCTCTGTTCAACACTGACCTGAGAGCAGACACTGTTGGCGAGGTCATCCCAGCTCCTCCTTTCATCATTGTTTTGTATCCTTTGCTTCTAGGTTGTCTTGTCTAACAGTGTCCAAACAATTTCTGGGTTTCAAGAAGCTCCAGGTATTTTGGCTGCTATTGACTGCACTGTACTTTGTACATTCTACACCAGACAAGGCAAAAATGCATTAAGAAAATCACTTGTTGCTGTCAGCTAACATGTAATTGTTTTGTAGTGGATACTGAGAGCTCATGAGATCATGTGATGAAGTGTGGTGCTTCCTTTCCAATGGCTATGATGAATTCGTGATGATCACTTCTTTCTCAGCCCACTGTCAGCAGAACATAAAATAATCAGGTGTTTTATGTCCCAGCAAGCATCACACACTTTCATTTTCTGTTTTAGTCAGGTTTTGTTAGTTTGTTTTTGTCAGGATGGTGTAGAAGAACTTAAAAAAACAACCAAAAATAGAAATGAGAGAGCAAGGACCATCCAGTGCATTACTGCCATTCCTTAATTGCCTCAGTTGTGTTAACTTTATCTGTTGCTGGCATATGCAAACAGTCCCTGGGAATGTGGTTACTTCTCAGGAAGCAAGGGTTTTGTAAAAATAGTCACAGTAGTAATAAAATATGGTAGAGATCTTCAAAGGTGGAGAGAAATTTTCTTCTGCTATCCAGAGAGACTTATGGTCCTACAGAGTCGATCTCTGCAGAGTTGTACTGATTTGAGAGAATTTAAAATTTGCTTATCAGTGTACAGAAAAAATAGTAAAGTTTCCAGAAGGGGGAGGGTGGTACAGGATATAAACAAGAACAAAACACAACAGAAACCACAGAAACCTACTGAACAAAGTATCGGTCTGTTTATTTTGGCTTTAATTGGATTCTCATTTTCCTTCCCATCTATGGATGATTTGGCTCTTGGGATAGTTTGAAAGGACTGGCATGGTTATGTCACCAAGGGCTGTGACTTACTTCAATCCTCTCTCCTTCCACTCTTTTCAGAAACTGGTGTTCTTTCAAAAGGAAATCGAAGAGAAATGGGCCTGTCAAGATTTAATGATGCAGAAAACAATAAGGAAAACATGTTTTAATGTGATAGTCTTAGTATTTTACACGGGAAATACAAAAAGGCAAAAAGGGATGTAAAAGATCACCTTTAAGGCATCCAGTTCTAAGGTTTCAATAAACACACTGAAAAACAAGCTCTTTGATTATTTTTCTAGCCCTCAGAGAAGCAGCAGTAAAATCATGAGTACCATTATAAGATGTGAGTAAGAAGCAGCACCCAAGGAAATGAAAAAAAATATTAGAATTGTTATTATCTATGCTTGCAATAGAAGTATTGCATAGTAGATAAGAACACTGGAAGGATGCTTTTTTCGTATCTTGCATTATATCTTTCTGAACAAAACCCCTCTGCAGACAACAGAAGCTTCTTCTAATAACAATAATGTTCGCTGAAATGAAATTCTTGACATACCAATCTTTCTCAGTAGCAAAGCCATTTTTCATATAAAACGTGCTTTGGAGTAGCCTTTAATGAAGGTCTCAAACCAACTCATATAGCTTATTTTCACGGGGATGGAAGTATTTAAATAAATTTAATAGAAAATCTAACATAGACACAGCACAAATGTGCCCTGCCAAATCAGATTATGTATTTTTAAAGGACAAAAGGGTGCACACTTCCTTCAAACCTACTCAAACACACAATTTTTTTAGCTAAAATGGAGGATGGTTTTGATTAAAATTAATTGCCCACTGTGAAAACTCCTCCCATTGCACCACAATCAAGGAGAAAATTTCCAAAATAAACAGGCTTCAGAGAAAATGCTGTGAAAGGAGAAACTTTCTTCTGCTATAGCTACAGCTTCTCCCTCTAAAGGAGCACTTATAGACTAACATAACATAGTTGAGTAACTCCTTATATAATCTGTTATCTCGTTCTCTGAATTCATTTGCTATTATAACTTTACGGAAAATTTAAAGTGATAATTTAGGAGTGAATTTTCTAAGGTCTTCATTTTAGCAATGCTGAAAGTGAATTTGGTGCATGTTCTTCAGAATGTCCTCAAGGTACTGCTTTGCAAGGGTATGGCGTGTTTATCTGTGTTGTAGCTAAACCAAAACTTACAAACCAGAAGTTGACAGAAAGTGTGAAAGGCCATATTAAGGATCATGTCTTTAGGTAAAAAAAACATCAATAGATGACAATGAATAAGTTCCTGCTTCTTTTTTTGGAAGGAAGGAAGGAAGGAAGGAAGGAAGGAAGGAAGGAAGGAAGGAAG
>VYZQ01026912.1:0-18950 GCA_013400655.1 Mystacornis crossleyi | reverse complement strand
TTTAAAATTAAAATTATTATATTTTATAGTATCACATTGTATAAGCTGTTTTGGTTCTTGTGCTATTTACACTTTTGTTAAGTATGGGCTTTTACACTTCCATCTTTATGCAAAGTAGAGGTGCAAATTTTAACTTTAAACATTCCACAACATTAAATTAAAAATGAATAGAATCTTAGAATGGTTTGGATTGGAAGGGACCTTAAAGATCATCAAGTTCTGACTGCCCTGCCATGTGCAGGGACAACTCCCACTAGACCAGGTTGCTCAAAGCCCTGCTCAGTGTGGCATTGAACACTGCCAGGGTTAGATATCCACAGCTTCTCGGGGCAAGCTGTTCCACTGCCTCACCATCCCCACTATAAAGAATTTCTTCTAAATATCTAACCTAAATTTCCCCTCTTTCTGTTTGAAGCCATTCCGCCTTGTCCCATCACTATAGTTGGTTATGAAGAGTCCCTCTCCATCTTCCTGGTAAGCCCTCTTCAGATACTGGAAGGCTGCTATGAGATCTCCACTCAGCCTTCTCCAAGATTAACAGCCCCAATTTTCTCAGCCTGTCTTCTCTGACAGGTATCCTTATCAATCTCTCTGGCTTCTCTGGACTTGCTCCAATAGCTCCATGCCCTTCTTATGTTGTGTCTTTTTCAGTGATGGAACAAGAAGTAATGGGTACAAATTGAAAGAGGACAAATTTAGGTTGGTTATAAAGGAAAGTTCTCTACTGTGAGGGTGGTAAGACACTGGAACAGGTTGCCCAGGGAGGTTTTAGATCCCTCAACCCTGGCAGCATTCAAGACCAGGATGAATAACGCTTTGAGCAACCTGGTTTAGAGGGAGGTATCCCTGCCCACGGCAGGAGGGTTTGGAGCTAGTTCATCTCTAAGGCCCCTTGCAATCCCTTGACATTCTGAGATTCTCCCAGTGCCTGCATTTGCCTTTCCCAACATGGGTTTTGTGCCTATAGCACTTGTTATTGAAGACTAAAACACAGAANTTTAAAATTAAAATTATTATATTTTATAGTATCACATTGTATAAGCTGTTTTGGTTCTTGTGCTATTTACACTTTTGTTAAGTATGGGCTTTTACACTTCCATCTTTATGCAAAGTAGAGGTGCAAATTTTAACTTTAAACATTCCACAACATTAAATTAAAAATGAATAGAATCTTAGAATGGTTTGGATTGGAAGGGACCTTACAGATCATCAAGGTCTGACTGCCCTGCCATGTGCAGGGACAACTCCCACTAGACCAGGTTGCTCAAAGCCCTGCTCAGTGTGGCATTGAACACTGCCAGGGTTAGATATCCACAGCTTCTCGGGGCAAGCTGTTCCACTGCCTCACCATCCCCACTATAAAGAATTTCTTCTAAATATCTAACCTAAATTTCCCCTCTTTCTGTTTGAAGCCATTCCGCCTTGTCCCATCACTATAGTTGGTTATGAAGAGTCCCTCTCCATCTTCCTGGTAAGCCCTCTTTAGACACTGGAAGGCTGCTATGAGATCTCCACTCAGCCTTCTCCAAGATTAACAGCCCCAATTTTCTCAGCCTGTCTTCTCTGACAGGTATCCTTATCAATCTCTCTGGCTTCTCTGGACTTGCTCCAATAGCTCCATGCCCTTCTTATGTTGTGTCTTTTTCAGTGATGGAACAAGAAGTAATGGGTACAAATTGAAAGAGGACAAATTTAGGTTGGTTATAAAGGAAAGTTCTCTACTGTGAGGGTGGTAAGACACTGGAACAGGTTGCCCAGGGAGGTTTTAGATCCCTCAACCCTGGCAGCATTCAAGACCAGGATGAATAACGCTTTGAGCAACCTGGTTTAGAGGGAGGTATCCCTGCCCACGGCAGGAGGGTTTGGAGCTAGTTCATCTCTAAGGCCCCTTGCAATCCCTTGACATTCTGAGATTCTCCCAGTGCCTGCATTTGCCTTTCCCAACATGGGTTTTGTGCCTATAGCACTTGTTATTGAAGACTAAAACACAGAATTCGTTGACAGCCTCAGATTTTTCCATAACCAGGGTCTCCCATTTCATTCTAGAGAGGGCCCACATTACTCCTCATCTTTCTTTTGATAGCAACATATGTTAGAAGTCCTTCCTTTTGTCTAATATCCCTGGCCAGACACAATTCTAAGTGGGCTTTACCTTTCCTAACCTTATCCCTAGCTTCCCATACAATTTTCCTGTATTCCTGTCAGCAGACCTGTCCACTCTTCCACTTTTGTTAGCTTCTGTTTTTCCTGAGTTTTCTCAGCAGTTCCTTATTTATCCGTGCATGTCTCCTGTAATTTTGTCCTGATTTCTTCCTTGTTAGGATGCACCACTCCTGAGTTTGGAAGAGGTGATCCTTGAATATTAGCCAGCAGTCTTGGGCCCCTCTGCCCTCCAGGCTCTATCCCACAGGACTCAACCTAGCTGGCCTCTCAAGAAGCCAAAGGCTGCTCTCCTGAAGGCCAGAGTAGCAAGCTTGCTGAATGCCTTCCTCACTTCCCTGAGAATCTCAAATTCCACCATCTCATGGTCACTACAGCCACAGCTGCCTTGGAGCATCACATTCTTCACCAGGTTCTTCCTGCTGGTGAGCACAAGATCCAGCATTGCACCTCTTCTCATTGACTCTATCACTCGTATGAAGAAGTTGTCACCAGTACCTCTGAAGAATCTCCTGGATTGATTGTGCCTTGCTGTGCTTCCACAATAATGTGATAGAATTTTTTGGTAAAAATATTTAAATTCATAATAAAAAATAATACTAATGTATGCTAGTTTATGCCAATAGATATTGGCCATAACTCAACGATAGTCCTCAAATGCTGAAGAAGCCTCATACAAGGTAACCAAGTAAGAGAAAAGGGAGAGAAAGTGTTCTGCTGCCATCACACAATATGCACAACCCATACTAAAACTCTTTACAAGTACTGATAAAGCCCTGCATCAGGTTCCCAGGAGAAAACAAAAAGCTACCTATGAACTTTTTGATTTTTGCACCACACCTTTCCTAAACAAACACTACTACCCTTTCTCATGATTCCTTGCTAGAAAAGATCCTATATCCAGATGCAATAACAGTGTCCTTAAACACAGATCAGCATTGCTGATGACACTGTATTTATACACTAGCTATCTCTAATATAAAATACAGCATGGACTTTTGTATTGTATTTTAATACAAGAACAGTTGCAGAGGTTTAACAATATTTATACGTGCTTACATATAGGGTAGACTATTACAGCAGTACCAGTATTCAGAAAACTATGCATAGTCTGAAATGCTATTTTGCCATATTGAAGAAATATGACCAAGGATATTTTTCTTTCTTCCTTAAGCTTTGCCTTGGCAGGTTTTTGCCTTTTAATCCCCCCAAAGCCTTGTAAGAATCCCACGATACCAAGATTAGTGTTTCCTTTAAAAGTAAAAGTCTTCCTCTACTGCCGTTTAAAGTATTGTACTCCCTACCAGGTACATATGGAATGTAATTGTGATTTACTAACCACCTAGAATAACTTTTACATGCGAATTTTCTACAGAAGGGATGCTTGCAGCAAATACTTTATCAACCCAGACACAGAAAAAAATATTTACTTTCTTCAATATCATACACAATATCAGTTAAGAAACACTGTCAGACATCTAAGTAATTAACCAGCTGGATGTATAGAGTATCTGTGTGTTTGTATACCTCTGTATCAAGCAGAAAACAGTGATCCCCAAGCTGGATAAGAAATTCTGATCAAGCTTTGATACAAAGAAATTGCTATAACCACAAAGCCAGGTATACTGTTCACATTATCTCCTTTGCCATAAAAGCAGTAGAACATCTAATAACAAAAGAAAACCAGGCTTTGTTTCAGAAGCAGAGGAAGATTCTCATGGTAGTCTTTCAGCCTCTTCACTTCAGATTCCCAGTTTAGGCAGTAACTAGTTCTCGGTAAAGTCTATCTATTCTTTACATGTAGTCCTTTACTGAAGTCTCGTATTAATTTTTTCTAAATTAAATATATTCCTCAACTAACTCTGCTGCTACTTGAAAAATTATAGGATCTTCTTCATACTCCCAGTAAAGAAATCTGCAATTCCCGTATCATCTCCAATAACCAATAAGTTTAAGGAAAATCATAAAAGGTTCTAACTTCTAGTTCAGATAGCTTAAACTCAATTAATTTCCATTTAAACATTCAAAACTTCAAAGAAGTATCTTTCTTTATGACCAGTGGATATATTACTCAAAATTAAGATGGTTTAAAAAATACATGAAGACATAACATATACTCTCAAATATCCAAAAGATTCATTATGTAGAATGCATGCATTATCTGTCTGCACTTGCATGCAAAATATCAGCAATGGGCAGAAGGCAGGCGTCCAACTCTGCCAATATTCTGTGACTCCGTGATTCTGTGATTCTGTGATTCTCTGATTCTGTGATCCCTAAAGTCATATGAGAACTTCTGATCAACCAGAAAAAAAAAAAATTTGGAATGATCTTTCTCCTAAACATTGCTCACATGGGCACTATACATACCACATGGAAAAGGAACCACCAAGAAATACAGCGTGAAGGATAGGATGTTAAATTGAGAGGCTAGACCCATGAGAACCCACTGCATCATTCAACTTTGTGTCATCTACAAACTTGCTGTGGTTGCACACAATCTGACTGTCTGTATCATCGATAAAGATATTAAAGAGAACCAGACCCAAGACAGAGCCATGAGATGGACCCTACTTGTCACCAGCCTCCATCTGAACATAGAGCCATTGACTACAATTCTCTGTCTGTATTCATCCACGCAATTCCTGATCCACCAAGTTCAAGTCCACCCTTCAAATCTATGTCTTTCTAATTTGGGGATGAGCATACTGGGATGATATGGAAGGCCTTACAGAACTTTAGGTAGATGACATCAGTCAGTCTTTCCTTGTTAAGAACTGCCACCACACCATCACAGAAGGCCACCAGATTGGTCAGGCAGGAATTGCCTTTAATCAGGCTGTGCTGGCTGTCTCAGTTCATCTCTTTGTCTTGTATGTGCCTTTGCATTGTTTCCATGAGGATCTGTGACATGATCTTCCCAGGCACAGAGGTGATGCTTACTGGTCTGCTGTTCCCTGAGTTTTTCCGTCCACAATTTTAAGGATAAGCGTGATTGGATAGATTAAAGGTTAAATACTCTTACTGTCTCCATTGTGAAGATTTTTAGCAAAACACTCTTCTATTTCAGACCTACAAACTAGTATCCATACAGGTCTGTATACAGAGTTGATTGAAGTGTTACTCAGTGCCTGCTTTATAGCCAATGTCAAAGCAGTCAAATTTGTGTTTCATTTTGCAGTCAATTATGTCTTTACAAATAACTTGAAAACAATGACATTACAACCAGAAATCAATTTGCAAAGAGACATCTCTTTTGCAGGAAACAAACTTGTCACTCTAGTAGTCAGTGATTCCACCACCTGGGAGTCCCAAAGGTTTTGTTTGCCAGTTAATATAATTTCAGGAAATCTCCAACACTCCCCATATTCTTGACATACACAAAAAGCAGAAACAGTGTTGAACACTACATGATCATTAATAACTTTACATCTTAGAAATATTTGACCTGGTTTAGTATACCATGAAAAGTCTGACACAAATGAGCCTTTGCTCCCTCTTCAATACTGACAGATATGACAGCAATATTTTACTGGTTCTTTTGGAAAAGACATGGGAAGTTCAGGAGTTTTGTTGTTCTGTTGGGTTTTTTTTCAAGAAAATGAACTCATTTATTCATGTTCAGTGCTATTCCAGTACCAGAAAAAATAAAAATGTTTAACAAATACTTAGAAAGGGTGTGNCTTAAGTACCCCAGCAATCGCCCCTTAACATGGGGAAAAAATTCCTTTGAGAGGAGAAAAGAACACATGCACACACAAAAAGAAAACCTTCTCAACCCCCAACACATAGCAAGACATGCAACCAATAACACACAGGTACCAGTGAAATTTTAACTGTTGTGACCTGCAAGGATGTGTTGTATATATTTAAAATACTTTGCCAAGCAAACATTTACATTATGCTACCTATGATGTGACTAAGTTTATGTGTATCCACTATTTAACATTGTCAAAATCCTTTTTCCTAAATACATACAATACTTTCCAATGTGTAGAGAACTATAAGCAAAAAATGGAAAAGGTAGACAGCAAAGAGTTAAGCAGACGGCGAGACAGAATCGCCTTTGCCCTCCTCTCACTCCCTGCCATCCATTCTTCCATTATATTACGATGTAAAGTAATTTAAAATGGTTTTTTTGAGGAGCGTAGAGCTCCATTATGAACACTACTACATTGTTTTTTAAATTATTAGGTTTTTCAAAATCAACCAGAAGTTGATTTTAGAAAATGTCTTAAGACAGACTTCAAATGAAAGGTTAAGAACACCAACTAGCAATGTAATAGTGATGCATCCCATTAAATTTTTCAGATTTTCCCTCTTGTTATCTTTCCCTTCTTACTTCTCTGGAATTGCCACTTTAACATGGAAGTCATCACTATGTAAAGTTTTCCTGAAAATTTTTCCCTCAGAACCCACTTTTTCTATAGTAATCAGGATTTCTTTTCAAATAACTGCCAGAAGTCAATTTTTTATTGTTGTTATTGTTGTTGTTGTTGTTTTATCAGTTTGCAACATGTGATATTTGGAAGGAAAAACAATTTTTTTTTTCCTGGAGTAGATGAGCATTGTGCAGAGGAACACATTAATCTTTTTTTTTCGATTACCCAACCATCCTGATATCTGTCTTTTATTGTACTCCATCAAATGATATTTGGAGTTCATTTTACTTACTCTCCACTGCTTTTACTAAGGTAATTCAAAAAACTGCCCTTGTTCCAGATCACCTCTTACTGAATCACTGCTAAAATTGGCTATTAAATGTTACTTCAAGGTTTGTCTGTCTAAAGAATCTCATTAGACTTCAACTGCAGCTCCACACTGATTTGCAATTGTATTGTCTTTGCATGTTTATATTACAGCAGTTATCAACCACAACAGATAAGGAATACAAATTATTTAAGGAATGATTGTTCATCTTTTCTTGAAACACTAAATCAGAATACTGATCCTTACTAAGACAGTGATTGTCATTTTCTGCCAGTTTGGCTGCCGCTGGGGCCATAGCACAAGGGACCAAGGGAGTCCATTGGTGGGACCATCCCTAGGGATAGAAATCCTCTCCAGCTTATGGTGACAGAAAAGGCCTCTCCCCGGATCCTTTGTTTCATTATGTAATGAAACAGTTCTGCTTTCCTGGTTGGCCAGTTGGCTTCCCTGCCCCTTTCTACCCTATACGTTCCTGATCCAGACATTTCTCCCTTGCCCGTTCTCCCACTGGATTCTGTTCCCTTGCCACTGCCTCAGAGTTCCCCCATTGGCTCCTGTTCCCTAGTCCCCACTACGTACCACCCCCACGCCCTCAGACCATTGGTCCTTGATGCTTTCCCCACCCCCGTATATAATCCTGGACACCCCCTTCCATTGTTCTATGTCTTTTGTCACTGGAAACCTTCACACACAGGGCTGGAATAAACCTCTATTGTGGAACTCTATAGGAAGACCCTTCCCATCTCTTTGCCATCTACTTGTCGAAGAAGCTATCTGGTGGGGGGGGAGGGGCGGGGGAGTGCAGTGGCTTGCCTAGCAGCTTTCTGCTGGAGTCGATTTGGAAGGTCGTGGCACCCCACCAGAACTCCCCCAAATTGACAGCCAGTGACCACATGAAACCCCATATTGCTCTCATTGTTAAGCTCATTGATATGTTTGAATCACACCAACAGGATATGGTCATGATTTAGCCCCAGAAGTCCTTGATCTGCACAAGTTCTAATTCATAACCACATTATTTGTTGGTCAAATGGTGTTTTAGTGGTGTCTGCAGACAAGAAATATAACTTACGTTGCACTCACACAAGCTGTACTTCAATATACATCATGATTTTGCAATCACTTGAGATAAGCATCTATTTAATCACTTTAATTCCTTTCCGGAGACCCCGCTTGGGTCCCCTACAAAATGACCTTTGAGTCTTTGCACCATTAATTCTGATCTTCTATGACTTCATCAAGCAGTTGTCATTCCCTGAATAATAAGAAAAAAGGCATCTTCTTGGAACACCATGATTTTTCTCCTCCAACTTTTCAATTCCTACCATGCAGAACTAAGCATAATGATTTTACCTACATTTAGGACTTTCTAAAACTTTAGTTAAATCTCTTTTCGTGAACTATTACTATCAAGAGTATTCATTAGGATTCTTTATCTCTCTTATACACCAAACCACTTGGTGCTAAGATGAGCAGCATTAATTAATTTCTATTCCTAATATTGCTGCCTCTGGCTTATAATCTCTCTAGTATTGCCACCTCCATCTAGCAGATATTTTATAATTTAATGGCCTTATTTTCGCCTGCATCTTACCCCAAAGCAGTCCATAATCATTAAGTGTGTATACTACTATTTGACTATGTACCTCTTCATTTTCTCTTCATTGTATCAGAAATATTAACATACCTCAGCACTTTATTTTTGGTCACCAGTATCATGTCATGGTTTTGCATATAATTTTGTTTTCCTTAGCTTTTAAGAATATCAGCGCTCACCAGAATTAACTTAATTTCTAGTTTTTAGTGTTTCCAGCTTGCTTTTCCTTATTTGCCAACAAGGATATTTTAAATGAATGAAGTTAAGCATTCTCACTTATGTCTGAAATAATCAAAAGGTTTTTTGGTTTGTTTTTTACTTTGCTGCTCCTTACATAGAAAGAGCAGAAGACACAAACTCAAAACCAAGATATTTTCAGTAATTTCTTTAAGTAAGCTGTAGAGAAAGTAGGTTATCAAAATTTTAAATGTGGATTATTCAATAACACCCAAGAAAATATACACAAACCAAAAGAAATGAAAACTCAATTAAACAGGCATACACTGCAGGACAGCTAAAATCCATGTTGCACCGAAATGGAAAAATCATGTTTGACTGAACTTTCATGAAGTGAAATGTCACTTCATACACTTGAATTTAAGTCTATTTACTTAAATAAATGAGGCTGTGCAACTTGCAATGTTAATATGGACCTTTAACAGTGATGTTACACTGTGGGAAAAGAACTCTTGAAATGAGCATACACTACAGTCCCGTCTTTGATTGCTAAGTTAATGAAAGCTCCTTAAAACTGTTCCTTGTCATTTCAACCGCTTAAAAACTTCTTAAAAGTAACACCACCTTTGAACACTGTGGAATACACCAGTAATGCATTTGTTTGTAGAAACTATATAAGAAATATGCCAATCTGATTATGAATTGTAGATTAAGAAAATAAGACAATGAATTTATTCTAAATTCATCACTTTTTAATGAATAAAGGAGATTTTTATTTGAAGGTTTTGGTTGGGTTTTTTTTCCCAGTTTTATTTTCCCATGTCAGGAGATCCATTATATTACCAGTCCCAATTTGTGCCTTTAAAAACTTGAAAAGATCTTACACAGCTTGGAATAATTCAACTATGATGACTACAACTTGACTGTATTGGTTTAAACTGTTCTAACTGACTTGTCAACAACTTCCTTGAAATATTTTTATTGACCTGGAAAGGCTGAGAGTTTTTTTCCTGATCTAGAAAGAGTCAGCAGGGCTTAGACAGGATATTCACTGACCTGGAATGACTGCTTTTTCAGCCTTTCTTGCTCCAGAATGATTGTGAAAGACTTTTAACAACTATGCTCTTAGCAACAGGTAATCTATTTTGCTGAAAAATGTGCTGTTACACATATTGCTGTTATTTCTAAAAGCACTTTAAGGGTCTATGCATTAATTACAAGAATAAATAGTATATTGAATGCACAGTGTCTGTTGGGTGAAATATCTGGCACAGAATCTTCAAAGTGCTTTAACGTGTGTTTGTTCAGTCTCTGCTGCTGACATACCATCAGAGACTGCTTCACTAGTGCTGGAACTTTTCAAGAAGCTGCTTTTTCTAAGCCAGCAAAGACCAGCAAAAAAATATTTATTAGGAATATATGATAAAGACACCATTATCCAGAAAGATTTCTTGATTTTAAATGATATTTTTAAAAACAGGTAGCTGTAGCAAGAGATAGGGTTTTTTGGGATCTGTTTTTAATGTTACAGGTGAATGACTTGATGTGAAGAACCTAAAAAAATTTCATAATATTTTACATTGATTGTGCATACTTTTGTTTCCCATATTTCAGCACACTGTTTATTGTATTTCATGAGGAACAAAACAAGAGCAAAGATTCTTTCCTGTCTGCATAGGTCAAAATATAAAAACAGGAATAAAAAAATCACTATTCCAATTTTTTTTCTTTAAAAGATGAGATTGTCAGTGATTTTTGAAGGTTTCTGAATTCCAGTACAACACACAAATGACAAGGTGTAAAATCAATAGACAAAGGTATTGTAAAGAAATATTTTTTTCAGATTGTCAATTTAAAAACTTGAATCATTGCTAAAATTGTTATAATTTTCAGTTAAATTAAAAATTATATCCCTTATCAGAGATGAGGACAAAAGACTATAGAAACAGAAATTATCTATTAATCACATGTCCTTTATTTTCTTCAAAGGACCTGGTTTTGATTGATTTCTTTAGTCAAAGAAGAGACATTATTAAAATAGTAGAAAAGAAAGCTAAAGCAGATATAATATAAAGTATGGGGATAAATAATTGACAATCTTTCCATGGTAATTGATTGGTAACTAGTGCAATGACTGTTAAAGTATTTGTCAAGAAAAGTAAAATTCCTTAGAGAAAATGCTGTTCCTAAACATTTTTATGAGAGCTTAGATTTATATAGTTTAAGATCATTGCAATTGTCTAATTATGCTGGTCCAAGTCCTTGAATTTTTTTAGTATGCTTACCTCCACTTACAGGAGCTCACTCGTATATTTTCTCTTTTAAAGAGGTAAGATGGAAACTAAACCAGACTAGCTAGAGCAAGCTTTTTAATGGAACTAGTAAGTTTCAGTGCAATTAGGGGGAGATATCTAGAGTGGGAATAGGTAAGATAATGGGTGAAAAGTTGAAGAAAGAGAACATTAATACAAAGCTTGCTTTTTACTTCAGCAGAAATCTGTAAAAAAATTTGTTTCCAATGTCTTATTTTATTGTTGGTAAAAGGAAAAAAAGCAAGTGTACTTGAGAAAGGTACATAGAAACTGGCAGGCAATAGATTCATTATGTTTGTCATGGGAAGTACAGACTTGAAAACCAATCAGAATGTTTTTTACTGATAAAGTAATAGTAATCCTACCAAAACTGGCAAAGGCTGCAAAATCACACTGTGATTTGACAAGGTATAAAGTTAAGTAAAATGAATAGTTCCTGGAGAAGATGATCCAGAAACCTTTTATCAAAATAAAGAACTAGAGATTAGTTTTAGTTGGAAGGGACCTTTTATAGATCATCTACTCCAACTCCCCTGCAATGGTCAGGGACATCATCAACTAGACCAGGTTGCTCAGAGACACATTCAACTGGACTTCAAATGTTCCCAGAGATGGGGCATCCAAAACTTCTCTGGGCAACATATGTCAGTGTTTCACCACCCTCACTGTAAAAGATTTCTTCCTTATATCTAATCTAAATCGACCATCTTGTAGTTTAAAACCATTTCCCTTGCTCAAACAAGGTTTGTTGCCATCACTGTTATAGGTCCCCTCCCAGTACCAACAGGGTATCTCATCCCTGTAGTATAAGTTGTTCACTGAATCCTCACATTATTCTTTTCTGTGCGGCACCAGCCATGTCATATCAAGGCACCCCTTATTCTGTTAAAGAGTGATTGTGATTGTGACTGTTCATAGTCTCATTCAGACTATGAATTTTAGTATTTTACCTAATTCAACAACCCTGTCTCTGTTCTGACTTTTGGAACCGATGCACAGCTCAGTCGCTGTCTAGTACTAAGTAGCAAGGGCTTCTCCAACAAATAAATGTTCTCTTGTTTATTTAACAAGTTTCAATAAAAGTGTCTGAGACACTGACTCTTTATCCATTAACCCATTCCACTACTAAAAGTATATTCAAGCGACACAGCATTGGCAAAAATACTGTCAGTTAAAAAAGAACATGCTACGATATTATGCAATTGTTCCTCCTCCAAAATAATAGTTTTCCTTCTTTCTCTTCCATATGATCACATTATAAAAACATTTTTTCCAGTTAGACAGCTTTTTTCCTTCTTCATTTTGTTAGCTTTTTCTTTTCCCTCAGTTCTGCAGCAAGCAGACTCTATGCACACACACACATGCACATCCACCCCCCACCCCCGCCCTTTCTCAGTCTCTCTGCTTTTAGCAATAATTTGCACATAATGGAACAGCCAGAGGGGGGTTTGATCAATGACCTCTGTCTCAGAGATGCTGTTCCAAGGGAAACACATCTGCCAACATAAAGTATTGGAGCAATCATAGCTCAGTGAGCGCCGTAATAAGCAACTGTTACACTGGAGCCATCAGTCATGTTCAGTTACAGACCTGAAAGGATATGGCACCTCAGGGAGCAATGTCCTTCCATAAATTTGGGCAGCAATGAAGAATGATTTGCAATCAAGTAATAAAAGGCCTAAAAAAGGTCCACCACGCATACTAACATCCAATACAGCTGACAAAGAAAATAAAAAACCTTGGCATTGTTTGCTCGTTATGTAAACTACACAGCTGTCCAAGCAATTAAGATATGATTTTGGGAATTCTCTCGTAAAAATTTGCTAACAGCGCTTCCACTTGTGAAAGTGACATTCTTCTTTATCAGTAAAGTGCATTTCATTAAGGTAATGCAATTTCATCTAGCTTAATAGTAGGAATTGCTTAACCTTATGGCAAGAGTACGTAAACAACATAAAATTAATGACACTCCATGCATTGTGGGAATAGATTTGCATTAGTGACAGCATTGATCAAGTAATAGAGAAACTAACATGCACTTCCAATTGTTAGTACTCTAGGGATTCCTGTTCGCTATCTGCAAAGTCATATTTCTGGTCTTCTGGTTGCAAAACTGTTAGGAAAGATAAAATTCACAGTAAGCTTTGCAATTTTTCAGTACTAATGCTAATGAAAGAAGCATGATAAAAAAGGTGTGAGTCTGAGGGGATCCATCTTCACAGGCAGGCTAAAAATATAAATAAAGCAGAAGAGATGTGCAAAGGTCTTCTAGAAGTGATGACTGACTTTATACGTACAATAGCCCCATGGTTCAAGAGGTTTTTTCATCCTTCAGATGAGAAAATTTTAACTGCTGCAGACACCACTTCATGTTCCGATATTTTTATGAATCCAGCTACAGGAAAGTTTATTATGCTTATATGTTTTATTATTTTTGATTTACCATTAATGGTATGGCTGTGTGGTTTTACACCATATTATGGGCTGGAAAATTCCCTAATATGTAAGATTTTTCACATGCCAAAGTCAAGAAAAACACCGAGGACATCTAAAGTCACATCTGGTCAGAGGAGGCTCTTCAGTCTTTTGTACTTCCTTTCTTCCAGTGATGCAGTTTTACAGACACATATCACACAATATAGGTCTATCAGCAGAGCTTGTGTAGGGTAGTCTGACCCCTTTCTTATCAGAGATGTTTTTCTCAGGCCCCTCTTGATGCACACGGTTAAGAAACCTCTGACTGCATAAAGAGGCTTGGTGACTTCCTGAAAAGTCTCCCATAGGCCAGCACAAACATGTCAATCCATAGGAGTAGCCCCAGTTAAAACAGCTAAATCTTGATTGTTAGTATTTATATACTGCACTGAAGACCAGCTTTCAGTTCCTCTTTGTTCCAAAGGAACAACTTAATGAAACTTGTCTGAAATGCTCTCATTTTATTAGTGCATGCCCTTGTTTCCTCACAGTCCAATTAAATGTTGTGGTTTAAAACCAGCTGGGAATTAAACTCCAAATTAGCCTCCCTCTGATGAGAGAAGAACATAGGCAGAGACTATGGGCTCAGATAACAATTTACTGAAAACAAACAGCAAGAAACGAACAGAAACAGCAACAACACATTAATAATAAAAGTATACAACAGAGAGAGTGATTTACACAAAAATGTGCACACCAGCCTGACCCAGTTCCATGCGGCTGCTGAGACAAAGACAAGTTGTTGGACATTACCGCTGCTGGCACCACATGGCCTCCTGCTACAAAGGAGAAAATGGCAGACATTACCATAGCCTTTCAGTGACAAACTCCCCTTCCCTGAGCCGGTGGAAAATAGTGATGGACAAACACCCTCAAGCCTCATCGCCCACATTGCTCCACTCCACCATGATTCCTCGTGGCACCTGCAGTGCATGCACACTGCTGGGTTTGGCATTATTTGGCTGTGCTGGGCTGGGCTCAGCTTGTCTCTGTTCTACTCAGCTGCGTTCATCACTTGGACTTGCATTCTCTCATGGGGAAGAGGAACAAAATGGCGCTGCTTCTGTGTAGTGGTGTTGCCTGCTTCTGCTGTGCTGCAGGTGTTGCCCCTGAAGCCATGTCCCCAGCAATGAAGTATGGTATAGGATAGCAAGCTGGTCATGCTCACAAAGCTCTGGGCTCCACCTCCTCTCAGCAACCATCAGAAAACTAGGGCAGTGTATCAGCAGGAAACCCATCATAGAGATGATGGAAAGTAGGGAAATGGGGAATGCTTTAGCAGAGATTGGTGAGACACATCCAACAAGGAGTGCTACTTCTCCTGGGGCTTTTCTTTTTGTTTGGTTTACAGCTTATTTCTTATTTTAGAGCTTTTAATTTAGAAGAAAAAAGCTAACTCTGGCTCTCTCCTCTAGACGCAGGACATAAATGAAATTATTACCTGTAAATCCTCTTCACTTAATTAACTTCATGACTGAAAAAAATGCCTCTGGCTGCAGATGTTCCTGCTAAAGCAACATACACATAGTAGACAAGCTTACAATACAGTCATGGTCTCAAGTTTCCTTAAGCAATAGCAGTGCAAGGTTTTATTTAAAACAAGTGGGTGACATTTTCATATAATATTGGGTTAGGCTCCTTGTTCTAAGTGTCCTTTTCATATTGAAGTCGTTCTTCAACAGAAAAAAGATTCAAAGTTATGAAACAAGGGTCATGCAACTAGAGGGAAAGGATGTTTTACTAGCAATCAGCCAGGTCATTGACTATACAGACCTAGAATAGAAAATCCAACAAAAAGTAAATTCCTCTTATTTAAGAAGCACCAGCATGTCATTCCAGATGGCAGGCAAGACACATTCCTGGATTAATGAGAGCAGAATAGAATGAACAGTATAAATCTGAAGCCTAAAAAAGCCTAAATCTGTATAATTTTTAAACCCATCAATAGGACAATTTCTTCGTACAGAACAAGCAGGTCTCTGTATGGGTATCTCTGAACCAAGTAAGAAGAGGGTTAAGAGAATGCAATATACAAGTTCCTAAAGGCATTTGCTCTTAAACAGTTTACTGCTTTACTGCTATACAGAGTAGGATTCCAAGATACTGTAGTTAACAACATTAACTTATGACAGGAGAACTAGTACCAAGCAATGCTAAACAATTCCTGTAGGGTTTTACAAGTCTAAGATTCAGATTTACAAAATAAGCCCTTTTAAAAGTATCTAAGGGGGGTTGGGGTTTTCCTTTTTTTTTGCAAGTCAGGCTACAGCTAGTTTAAGAAAGCTAGGCAAAGATCTTATTATCTTTATTTGCTATTATCCATCAGGAAGTCCTCTTACAGTGGAAAATTACATTTCATAATAAATCTACATAAGAGATTACTGCGTCTGTCATAATTTAGTCACTCATTCTTAGAGGGAAGAAATCAGCCTGACAATGGGCATTACAGGTAGTGCTAAGCAGCTGTCCAGAAACTGTTAATTTCTAGGGGTAAGTTCTTCAGATAGTCTTTATTTCTAAATGTGAAACAATTATATTGTTTCAGAGGTTTTTGCAATTATATCTCCCAGGGCTTACAGAAAGCACTGATACACAAAAAAAAATATATAGGGGTGAAACCCCTATATATTTAAATAGGGATCTATTCCCATGTACCAAGACAGAAAAAACTGAAGTTCTTCTGGAAAGGATTACTAAATCAGAGGGCCACCGTGTCTTAATTCTCTAATACCTTGTTTTGATTTCACAGGTGCCATTCTTTTACAACTTGGGCACAAAAAGCTCTGCTCTCCAAATGTGTTTCTCCAGTTTCCGTAGGATTGTTTCTTACTATTTACACAGCAAAGTGTCTTCTTTCTTAAAAAGTGATCTGTCGATACTGGCTTCAATCTTGAACGGAAACCCACTTACGATTGAATTAACACAGTAGATCTGAGGGAAGGTGTGGAGATCTGTTTTCCCACTCCCTCNCCTGAAGCCCTAATGCCTGGGAGCCTTCTTGCCTCCTTTGTCGCTGCTGTGTTGCGAAGCTGAGAGCCAGCCAGGGCCAGGCAGGGCAGGCCTAAAAGCGGCACGGGGAGTGAAACACCTTCCCTCCCAAGGAAGCCCCCCGCGCTCTCTAAGAAGGCTAAAGCTGAATGTAACAGGAAGAAGAGATAGATGTGAATGCTTTACTTTTTCTCATTTTTATAAGATTTATTTGGATTAGATAATTGTGTCCATCATATCATGCTTTTTAATCTATACTCTTTCTGTGCCCCCAACCCAAAATTCTGATTTCTGCCAATAGTTAAAACTTAATATTCCTCTCCTTGCTCCCATCTCAAACACCTTTTAGTAAAAGTCATGACTCTTGTCATTTCATGAGGATGCATGCTCCCCCTTGCATCAGTGAGACTTTTTGCAGCCCTGAGGGTTCTACACATCATAAAATACAAATGATGAAATATTCTGCATCTTATGTAGAGCACAGTGGCAAAAATCGACGTACCTCTTCTCTTTAAGGTTTAGCAAAATATAAATAACTTATGAGAGAATCTCATACATGAGTACAGGGCCAATGTATAACCCTCTTGGACTTTCAGGCACTCATGGTAAATTGCACCATTTGAAAGAAGGGTGTGATTTTTTAAAAGCTCATACCAACAACCATGTGTTTTATGTCATAATTAAAATATTCAATTTAGCTGAAAGCCACCTATATCACATACAACTTCTCCTGATCAGCCTCAACGCTATCTCCATAGATAAGAAAGCATATATTGGACTCCTTAATGTCCAACACTTTGCACCAGAACTATGAAGATATTGCCTCACCTAATACAACATAACTATCATGAAGTGGACAACAATCAACAAAGATATTCCTTTTATTTGTTTTTCTCTCCCCTCCAAATCTCATACTTCAAATCTAATGTATTCTGAATGTTTAAGGTAGAGAAACACACAAAAGCCATACGGTTCACGTGTCTTTTTCACCACAGACAGACAATTGTCTCAACTCTATTTTCCTTACGGATGAGATTTGGGGGAGCTTCCATGTAATGGAAGGTGTTCACGTTTCCTGAATGCTGAATATCTGCTTTACATGAGACGTTGACTAAGAAAGATTTCATTATTTTAAAATATTTGATAGAATAGATACTAGACCAACTGGAGACAGCTATTCTGGAGAACCTATGAACTCCCTAATGCCACGTTCCTAAAGCTGCAGTAAGTTGTATTTGTCATTCATTTAATTTAAACATGAGACCAATGAGAACTATACTTTGTGACACTCTTAAGGATATGTTGTCTAAAATTCTGATGCTTCAATTGAATTCAAAACATGGAAAATAGTTTCCATTCAATCCATCTCTCCAATATCACAACCATGTTCCTGGTCTGCTGCAAAATATCTTATAGGATATAAAAAGTGTTTATACTAGACATTTGCCAACTAGTAAGGCTATTGTTCATTCCAAGTGACTTCATAGCTTTATATTCATTGGCAGTAAATACCAATACATTCATAAGTATACCCTACCTATGTAATTATTATTAAGCTGCAATTAAAAACTTTCTTTCCCTAAACAATATCTATTTGCAATAAAACTTGGGCCAGACTCATATAAACTTGAGGGTTTCAGTGGAAAAAACCCAACAAAAACAGCAAACAATGTTTTGACATAACTTTTTGTCTTTCAAATAACAAGATAGAGTGGAAAAAAAAAAACACAATTAATACATCAGAGAGCTCTGCCAGGTTTTTATAGCAATATAGGATTTTTCAGCTATAAAGAGACATATTGAATCTTCAGAGCACAGCCCATTCTTCACTGCTTCAGTTGTCTTCTTTTGTTTACAAGTCCCTGCCATCCTTCTCTGTGAATTGAATGCTAAACTGTCTCTGGAGAGACATTATATTGCTTACAGAATGCCTCAGCAGATGGTGCTTCCTGTTGCAACAGAAGGCTGTGATTACACCTGAACTCTTCAGGAACTCTAACTTACATAGAAAAACAAGATAAATGGAAGTCTTACAGCTCTATCCTTTTCCTCCTCTGTTCTCTCACCTTCAGAAAGTAAAAATAAAATCTAGATTTGGAAACTGCTAACAGTTTACCACAATAGTTTGGCCCAACCTCCATTTCAGACGTTTGATCACTCCATATCTTGCTATAGCACTGCTTATTATAGCTATAAAATGAAGAAACCTCCACCAGGAAGAGTCCATAAACACAAAATGAAGCACCATGAACACCACTGGATTCAAAAGTTCAGTGGTCTGTAGCAGTTTGATACTGAATGTGAAATGAACCCTTTTACAGAAATCTATGAATTCTTTGCAGGAAAATGTTAATCCCATTTATTCCCCTGATCTATTAGTTTCTGCAAAATGTAAAGCTAATTTTAGGACCATGTAGCTTAAAATCAAGAACCATAGCAGCAAAATAGGAAGTTAACTAATGTATGTATTCTCTTAATAATTAGCAGATAGATAATTGCCATTGAAAGGCACCCATCTGAAATAAAGAGTT